>JAJIYU010006906.1:0-20018 GCA_030144865.1 Tinospora cordifolia | reverse complement strand
TTCTTAATTTTAAGTTATGTGCGGTTAAATACGATCAAGGCATGAAATGACTGAAATAGAAAGTCAAGTGTGCGTCGCTTGTAATGTAACACCGGCCCGGCCCGCCGTTTGCTTTAGTCCATTGTCAAGAAAAATGGTGGACGCGTCCAATGCTTAATGATACGGGGGTTGGGATGTTTCAACATTGCTCGAGCGCGTGGGCCAACAGCATGGGCCCATGTCCTTGCGAAATGCAAGGCGAGTGAGCCAAAGGCTCGCGCGAATTGTGGACTGGGGCGTGGGCCGGCCCACGCACCCCAGTCTTCTTCTTCCTTCGATATTTGACGATTTTCCACCGAATTTCAACATTTTTCGCCAGAAAACCAATTGAGGCCATAGTTTTGTCCCTCCAACAACTCTGTCAGCCAGAGCTTTGAACATTGGATATCTGTGCTCCTTGTATGGTAGCTCACGAGCCATGTGACGAGCTCTTTGCTGTACAAGAAGGGGTGGAACATACAACAAAACCACCCCTTTTGAATAATTTTTTTCAGTTTGAATGTCACTTTCAACTGCTCCTTTCTCCTTCGTCCCTAACCCAAATAAAGTGAAAAACCATCCGTTGGAAAGCTCTCATGTAATAACTTGGGCCCACTGTAATGATTTCGTCCCCACCTCAGCCACCACTTACTGAGTATAGGGTTTTGTTCTTGGCAAGACTCGAACCTGAGTCTCCCAAAAGTGTTCGGCACAATGAAACACCCTCGAATGCACATTTAGCCCAGGAATCCCCCTAGAGTCGGACCGATGTGGGATATTATAATCCACCCCCCTTGGGAGCAATCTTGTCCTTGAGATTCACATCTCCAATACACAGAGAGTAGCTCTAATACCATTTGTAATAATCTGGGCCCACCGTAACAATATTGTCCCCACTTTAGCTATCACTAACTGGGTGCAGGGTTTTGTTCTTGGCAAGACTCGAACTTGAGTCTCCCAAAAGTGCTCAGCACAATGAGACACCATCGAATGCACATTTAACCTAAGAATCCCCTTGGAGTCAGACCGATGTGGGATATTAAAGTGGATGTAATAATCCTACATTGGCTGGAACTTAGAGTTGAGATTGGCTGTAAGTGCATACACGGGTAATCACTGGTGCCGACCCTTTTTGAGAGATGGTCAGTTAACGTCTCTCTAGGAACAAAACCCCCACGCTGGGCATGGCTAAGGGGGGACAATATCGTCACGTAGTGGGACGCGATGTGTTACAAAATGGTATCAGAGCAGGTTCTGGGTGTAACGGGTGCGCATCTTGAGGACGAGATGGCCTCCAAGGGGGGGTGGATGTAATAATCCCACATCGGCTGAACTTTAGAGTTGAGACTGGGCTATAAGTGCATACACCGGCGGTCACTAGTGTCAACGCGTTTTGGGAGATGGCTGGTTAGCATCTCTCCAGGAGTAAAACCCCCACGTTGGGCATGGCTAAGGGGGAACAATATCGTCACGTAGTGAGACTCGGTATGTTACATCTCACATGCTTCTACAAGTCTGTGCAAGTCGATTGTCCAAACGCCCATTCTTTTGAGACGAAAACAACTAAGAAAGGGGGTTGTTCAACACTGTTGGAAACCCAAAAACTGAAAAACTTGAGTTGATTCAATCTTTGAAGTGCTGGTTCCTAGGTCATTAGAGATCAGATCTTGAGGTAAAATGACTCTTTTGAATCCTTGTTACGTGTATTACGATCTCTGATTGATAGGAAATGGAAATTAAAATGTTAAACATGTTTTTAAAAAGTGTTAAAGTTGCCTTATTGATTAACTATTGCAATAATTTTGGCAGGAAAGTGTTCTTAGAACAAATTTGAAACCCCATTTGCAGTGGTTGAGAACGTCCATCTGGCCAAAAGTTGGACTGATTCGAACCTCACATTTGGGGCTACGAGAGGGTATAAATTTTGAAACATAAGCCTTTGTGATTTTGATTTCCTATACTTGCAAATGTACTCTGTTAGTTAGACATTCTGGGACTTAGAAAATTTCTGAAAGTCCTTATGCATGTTATGTTTTGGAAGTTGTATTTGAGAGTGATTAAGGCTATATTTGCTTGTTGTTTGGATGGAACTTAATTAATTAGAGTTCTAGGATCTAAGACCTTACAAAAACAATAAGAAATAGCCTTAGATTAATGTTGAAATAGGAGTAGATAAACACTTGAAAGATGATAGAAAAACATGAACCCAGAAAGTTCATGTGACTTTACTGAGAATTTGGGGCATTGTTGACTAACCAAAAGTAGAAATTTTGAGCTGAAATTTGGTGGAGAGGTCACTGGAGATGTCAAGATTATGTGTTATTTCTTTCCAATCTGAATTGGGTAAGGGGATCAACTAACACACCAATTGATTGCCTTTCACATGGGATACGAGATTTCACAGTCCTAGTTATCACACTTAGAAACCATAGCAAATGATGTCCAAAAAATCAGAATCTAAAATTTGGTGTAGATGAAATTTAAAAAGTTTCACGCAAATCCGACTTACAGTTGATCGTAGAAAAATTAACAAATTCACTGTGCAAAGAGAGCAAAAAGCTTGAATTTGGGCTAAGTGTTGCAATTTGGGGATTTTGGCGTAATTGGCCCAGTTTTGACATAACTTGACCCAAGTTGACCCAAAATGACCAAAACTGATCATGTTGACTAATTTTGACTAAGTTTAACCAGTTGACCAAGTTTGATCGATTGACCGAATTTGACCGAATCGAATTTGGGTCGATCGAGACCGATAGAGATAGTAGGATGAGAGATTTAGCCACATTCTAAAAAGAACTAAAATTGAGTTTAAACAATACAAATTCGACTAAGCATTACAGGACTAGACCGATTGTTGACGAGACATAGGTGCGTGAGACCCGAGGTAAGTAGTTTGATTCAAGTGTTTTCTATGACTTGTGTTCCTTGCATAAAACTTGTGTGAAATGACATGGTTTAAATGGTTTCATGAGATTGAGATACATCTGATTAATTTTGAAATGTGTAGATGTACAAAGGTAATGAGACCATGGGCTCGAGGGTCATGTGTTGGGGTCAGGGTACATGATGTGATTGAGATTAGATTTGAGGCTGAGCATTGGGGTTAGGGCATATGATCAATGCGCCTAGCCTCAGAATTCGCTCGAGTCACGACACTTGAGGGCCGAACGTTGAGGTTAGGGTATTCGATGAGTACATCAAGCTCACAATCCGTTCAAGTAGCCAATACGCCTGACTCAGGACCCGCTTGAGCGATGATTATAGGTTAGGTTTGCTGATTTAACCCTAGCCTGGATACAATTTTTAATTGACATGTATTTGAGATGTTTTATGTAACTGTTGCATTGTTCATAACAACTTTTATACTGTGCCATGCGTTCAAATGTTACATCATTTTTACTGCTCATGCATACATGCACTATTTTAGAAATAGTGGTCTTACTACTCACTAGGCCACATTGATTTTAGGCTCACTACTCTATTAATGTTTCAGGTTCTTCGGTGGCTAATAGAGGGAAAGACATGGTGATTGCCTAGTTCCCTGACGATTTTTGTTCCCTTTTCTTGGTCCTTTTGTTAAAGGTCGATTATTCTTTTGTGTATGTATATATATGTGGTCAACTGTATATTTTAGAAAAGGCAAATATATAATGTAAGACCACTCTTCATATGTTTGTTTACTTTCGCTTTGAGTCCTTCAATCATTCTGATATCGTTTGCTGTTGGGATTGGAGATGATTAACAGTGGTTGGACGAACTTGACATGGTGAGTGAGTTCGTCGAGCCACTGTGCCGGTAGGGTCGCCCCTTAGCCTAGGAAAGGGGTCCCGACAAAAACAATCATCAAAGAATTAACATGATCATTAAATTCAATGATGAACATCTTTTAAATGATCTAATAACCCCAAATAAATAATCAAATATAACCAACACATTATATATGCTAAATTCGTCTAACAAAACTCTTTGTGTGCACAGTAGAGATTCATCCCTACACTTTCTATTTACCAAAAAAATTTAATTCACAAATTCAATTGTCAAAGCTTTAGTCACTCATACATGTTTCACATATATAAAAAATTATCCATATCCAATGGTTAATTATAAAGATATCATTATGAGAAAACAAGTATCCTAATGTGTTATTCTACATAGTTTTAGGTAAAATATTCACATTCAATAGATACTATCTCATAGTACAAACCAACATATTCACATTCCCAGTGATTAGAATGTAGACCAAAAAGTTGAGTTTTATCTAATCAAATTACAATAGGATCCAACAATTACTCTTTGAAGTCCGATCATTTGATTAAAATGATTCAATTTTGCACTTTAATCTACATGGTCACAAACATTGTCATATCTCTGAGCAAAAACAACACATGAAAATCACCACTGTTCACAATATTTATACCTCAATGAATATTAACGTACCTGAATTCAACCCAATCCAACAATAATTGTAAAAGATCAAGTAGAATCTTAATTATTGTATACTCTTGATCACTTGTTGTCTTTCTATTCTTTACTTATTTTTTCTCTAGTTTGTTCTCCACTTCCTTAATCTATTGTATCTCAATCATAGGTAGAAAGAGGGTGAATAGAGCATGAATGCTGCTTGGGATGTACTGAAAATGAGAGAATAAGGGGTTCTTTTTCTCTTTGCATGAGACGTAGGTGACACCTCATGCTTATATTAACTGAGTGTTAAAGATGAATTGTCACCTAATCTTTCCTTTGAGCACATAATTCACGTTGGTTACACATGTTAATCTTTATTTTCTTTATTTTATAACACACATTTCATGTTCCCTCAGTAGCTATGTGAGAAAACCATCTATTATTAGCCAATTAATCCATCTTCTCAAAGATTTCAACATATACATGCTTATTATTTATTATCACATACCTATCTTTCCACATATAAATATCTTAAATTTCATTATAATTATCACTATTACAATTTAAAATCATGTCAATTATTTTCATTTTACTTTAAAATTATATCAAAATGATAATTATATTTCATTGGACATGTCAATATCAATAAAGAATTTGTATACACTAGTGTATCAAAAGTTGAGGTTGTCACACACCCTGTACCGAAGAATATCATAGAGACCCCAAGTCCTTCACTTAAAACTAAATGAGAAATGCTAATTTCTCACACCTAGCTCCATCTACATCACAACAACAATAATAATTATATCATAAACATTAAACGAAAAAAAAAAATCCCTTTTTGGATGTGTGACAAACAAACAAACAAAGCTAAATTTTGAATCATTAATGGACTTAAAATGTAGAGAGACAATTATTATAGAGAACTACTCAATTCAAGCTCTAATTGTCTATTCAAGACAATATAATGTCTTCTTGAGCTTGCATATGTCTCAAATGTTGTGAGTAACACCTAAAAACAGAACTATGAGAACTTCTCTTAAAGATCCCCACTCAAAAATTATTCCAAACATTTATTTAAGAAAGATGTCATTGATGAACAAAAGCAACTGTGAGAAGTGTAACAAAATAGTCATCTTTGCGACCTTCATAAAAATATTATCATATTTTATACCATATCATTGAGTAAATCTTTTTACAACTAGTCATCTTGAGAACTTTAATCTAACTCATTTAAACTTGTTTTAAGGGTTAAAATGCTAAGAAAAGGGATGTGCTTTAAGTAATAAGGACATAGTTTAAAATTTCTGGAAAACAAAGTGGGAGTATTTATTTGACACTTTGGACCATATTAAAAGAAGAAAAACAACCTCTCAATCTAAACTTTTCCAAAGCTTGGACAATTGTGGATAGGGTTTGGGTGTTTGGAAGAAGATAAATTAGTGGGAGGGAGTTGGAGAGAAACATATTTTTAAATGTTTTGAAGTTGTTTTTTTTTATCATAAAATGTAATGTAAGTATCTAGTAGTACGATATAGTGAGTTTTAGTGAGATACATTTAGTTGTTTTTATTTTATTATTTTCCATTCAAAATTTGTAAATCCACAATACGCATTTTTATCATACAATTGATTTTTATTTTTGAAATCTAGTTGAGACTTCTACAATATAACATATTGTTCAAATATTTGTTTATAGAGTATTAAAAATATTATTTTTGTAGACATGTCAATGTATAATCTTGACTAATGCTTCTAGTTGTTTGAATTGATTTCTAATATTCATCAATAAAGAATTTACTACTATTTTTTTTTTTTTGATATTCTCATTTTTATTTACTGACATCATGCTTATAAATGAAATTAGAAATATAAAGCTTACTCTTTTTATTTTTATTTTATTTTTCTAAATACTAATTTTCTTTTCTTAAAAGAAAAATGGACCTTTACATTCAATATACCCTTCCTTCTATGAGATATTTAATTTCTTCACTGGTAACTAGTTCCTACACATAACACTTAGGATATGTTTCACAGTTAATTTTTTTTTTTTTAAATTCAGATCAAGAAAATGTTCTTAAAAATATTTTCTTATGATCATTTGATGTGTTAATTATTCTCTAAATTCGTGTAGAAAAACTTTTCATGGTAGAAGACTCTCAACTCCTTAGCCTAGAAATTAATAAATTACAACAAAAATAAAATGCCCAAAAAAGTCCAAAAGATTTTCACCTGGTTTGCCTATCAAATATGGAAAACAAAGAATTTTCTTGACACATCCCTAGAGTTGCTGAAATCACTTGAACTAAAAATTTTTGAGTTCTAAAATTTGTTACTTTTTATCCATCCATGTGTTCCTATGTACTATCAAGAAGTTTTCTTCTATGCACTTGCTAAATAGCTTAAAACTGTAGAGATAATTAAGCATACTCTGCGGCTAAAATCTATATCTCATCTAGCTTCTCAATGTCTCTTGTAGTCACGATCATCATCTCAACGCTTTGGTGAGCTTAATAGTATTAAAGCTTCCTTAAAACAAAAATAAGATAAGGAAAGATCTTGGAACTAAACACCATTAGATTGGAAATGTTGATTTGTGCCTAAGAAACTACATAGAACACATAGAAAGTATAATTTAGGTTCTTATGATGATCTGATCTAAAATTTACATATGAAAGTAGATTTTTTTTTATAAATATATATATACTTTTAAAGAATAAAAATTTTTACACCACAAGACACCACTTTAAACATTATATAGAAAAAAAAAATCTACAAGGCATGCATGAGCATTGTATTTAGCAAAAAATGTTAAATTAAATATTATGGACCCCTATTTATTCATTTTTAGCATTTTCAAAAAGGTAATAGAATTTTATATTTTTAAATAAATATTCCTATATATTATGTGAAAAGATGTATCAAAGAAAGAAGGTTGACAAATAATACTTATACAAATATTTCTTTTGTAATAGTTAATGCACAGCTGGGAAGACCTACATTTTTAATTATTTAATTAGTATTTATATTCTTCCTACTTAAAAATTTATAGGTCTATATTTGAAGTTTTACTGCAAGAAGTTTGAAAATGCAAGATTAGCAACAATAAGTCTCATTTTTAAGAAGTTTGTCACAAATACGTCAATTGTTTATGTCGTAAAATTTTGTAATGAATTTGGTATATCACTATTAATCATTTATCAACAAAATTTGATTCATCACAAATAGTATTATCATTTATTTATATAAGCAGCAACTCATTTAATTTCATCACTAAATAATCCTTTTCGTGACAAAAATATTGGTCATTAAAAATTTTGTTGCTAGAATGCTATCTTTTATGGTATAAATGGAATCAAACTAAATTCTAGTCAAATCATATGCTTAGTTGTCAGGAGATAGGATTAAAAAAACATCAAGGCCTAGCTTGTTAATTATCTCACCACCATGTGGTAAAATTAATCACTTAAACTGATAGGAGTATTTTATCTCACATTTTTTTGTTTTCTTTAAATCTTCGTCATTGTTTTCTTCTCTTCCTCCTCCTTCTGCCTTAAAAATAATTTACATAATTGATTTTGCAAACAACAAAACTAAGAATTTGTTCTTTAATATTATTTTCATTTAATTTAAAATTAATTATTTTTTACTTTTAATCTCAAATATACCTTCAAATATAAAGTTACATTGCTTTTGTCCTATTCTCTATATAATTTAATCCAATTTCATGAAAATAATTAATCCTATTCCATGCACCAAATGGACCTAGAAGACTTTAGTACCAATGAAACTAAGACCTCAACTTATATTTATCATTGAGTTGCCCAAATCTAATAAAAGACTTCTATTTTGATCCCTACACCTTAACTAATTTAACTTTATCATGATCTCACATTTCACAACTTATATCAAATCTATCATCTTTATCATCTCAAGGAAGTGCATACATGCATTCTATCCAAATCATCAACTTTGAAACTAGTAGTTGGCATGCACGAGTTTAGATTTTTACTTGTATTGATCTCCTTTTCATTTAATTGCCTTTGGCTCCAAGAGTGGGGTTAAACCACAAAACTTTGGTACTAATAAACAAAAATCCCGACTTTTTTTTGGTGAGAAACTTATTTAAAAATTATGTGAGATTATTGTTAGGTCCATATATATATTGTAATATGAATTGGAAAGGGTTTAAAATGTTAATGAACTTGATTGTTAATTAGCTTGTGTAGATGGATATGTTTGATTTGATTAATATATTTGTAGACAACTATAAAGCTTGGTATAAAATTTACATAGATAGATTAGGACCCTAAAACAATATTATTACCTTGTTTTTCGTCATTTGATACAAGTACAATTACCAACTAACAAATGCCTACCGATCGAGATGATGATGAATTGATCAAACAGTAAGCAAATCATGAGTTACACAAATAACATTATTTAGTCATATAGTATAATCTATAGTCTTATATCTTAGAGTCTTGATGTTTAGGGTTATAATTTGCTAACAACAAATACAAAACTAGACAAGGGTGCTCCATAAAAGGAATTAAATTAGTGTTTCAAACTTTAAATATGATAAAATTGAGCTTGACTAAGTTTTATGTTAGAGTACTCTAACAGGGATTTAGCTTTGAAACCAAATAATAATAATAATAATAATAATAATAATAATAATAATAATAATAATAATAATAATAATACTAAAAAGGGATTTAGCTATGAAACAGCTTTGCAGGTAAAATAATAAAAGGTATACGTGGAAGATCTTTTGGTGTAGGGTCTGGCGCATTCCCTATTTTGAATTTTATAGTTTTATGTTTTACTTCTGGTTGCAAGATCTGCAAGAAAATAAGATCTGTATAACTCTTGTAACATCTCGATTAATTGTTTTTCATCACTCATAAGTGAATACAGTTAATTACACTGTGCACTTATATGTTTTATTAAAGAAACAGTGTTAGATACTATGAGTTAAATAAGTACGTACTAGCTCTATATTCAAGGAGGATAATCCCTTTAACTTCAGATCTTTGGACCCTAATTACAATTACAAATCATACCAACTCCCTCTCTCTCTCTCTCTCTCTCTCTCTCTCTCTCTCTCTCTCTATATATATATATATATATATATATATATATATATATGAGAGGTAAAACTCAAAAATCTAATGTAAATTTAGATGGCGACTGTACATAATTCATTCTTACACTAGAAAGCATTTTACGATAGATCTCCAAGAGAACCCTCTTCTCGACACAAAAGCATCATAGTAGACACCACAATGGATGGTCTTCTTAGTAGATTAGCACTTAAGGACTTTGGTGGTCATAAAAGGAGAGGCGTGCATGGTTCGAAGATTGAGATTAAGATTGGCCTCCTTTCACATCCATTTCAAAGTGTGTAGGGTCATGGATTGTTTCTCTGCATTTTGAGCAAATTAAAAGAGTGCATGAGAGCTTTTTTCCTTTATTTTCTCTTTTTCGTTTTCCTTCTTTCCTTAGTATTATGTGTGGTACAAATACTAAGAAAAAAATAATAATAAAGAAACCTAATGGGCAGTCCACTGTCTCAACACTTAAAAGGCCGTATTCCAAGTGAAAATTAGCTCTACCCAAAGGAACATCTGATTTTTCATATATATATGTATATCAAAGAAACTATTCTCGTACATGTTGGAAGTGAGTGTCGTTTTTTGAAGATTATAATTTAGAGAGTGTGCTTTGTGCCACCAAGGTGGCATGCATTACGCGGAAATTAGTGAGATGAATTTGCTAGGTGGTCTTATCATAATTAGAAAGTGGAGGGATTTGAAGCCTACTTCATTTTTTTTTAACTTCCTTGTCAAATCTTTGTAGGTGAAGCATTTTATAATATTTAAAAACACATTATGACTTATTTTATTGAGATTTTTTTTTTCTTGGTTTGTAATTCAAATGCATAGCTAAATTTATGATCATTAAAAACATGTTTGATTTTAAAGATTCTGAAAACAATTTTTTTTTCTTAAGAAGATAAATTGGTCTCGGAAAATTTTAAAAAAAAGTTATATATATATATATATATATATTGAAGTTTTTTTAATGTATTTTTATTTTTAAATTGTGAACCAAGCACAATCTAGTTTTTTAAAAACCAAAAATATTTTATCCTTATTTCTCTTGTCAAATCAATTTAATGGGATATGCTAGTAACTCTATTTTATCTTTACTTTGACTTAAAACCTTATTTGTAATAGAAGTTCACGCTCTAATGATGAACTTTCTAATTGCACTTGTAGAGGTTAAACTTTATTTCAATTAAAAGTAGAAAAAAAATAAAAAGAACTTGAAAAATAAATTTCCATTATTCCTCTACCTCATGTATTGAGATTAGAGGTCAAAATCACAAATATCAACCAAGTATTTCAAGTTCAATAATAGTCCATCAATTTCAATTTTGTCTCAAAAGGGACTCTTGGTGTAATCCTATATATTGCTTTGGATAGCTTGTATTTTCTTTTTGAGAAGGGATTCAAATTAACAATGACTATGTTGTATATTCATTTAGTTCTCTTCTTCTATCAATAACACTTCTTAGTAATTAAGTTGGAACAAAATGGGGCCGTCCATGGCTCCATGCCCCATCTTTTCAAGCGCACAACAACAGAAGAGGCAACATAGCAAAGGCAGTGCTTTGTCTTGTAAGCACATCCCAATGGCCAATGCCACCCATCTCATCATATATATCACACATTAATCTTACATGCACACACTAACTAAAGCCACCCATTATACTATCATCCGTCCCTTTCTTTCCTAACCACACTTGCTTTTGCTTCTCTGGCTGGCTCCCCTCCTTCTCACTCTCCTCCCATGGATCAATCTAGCCACGTCATCATCTCCCAAAGCCCCAGTCCCAGTATGATGACCATCAATAACACTCCTAACAAATCTTCAACAACGCTAAGCTTCAACACAATTGTGATACTTGCTTCCATGTCCTGTGCTCTTGTTTGTGCCTTGGGCCTTCACTCTCTTCTGCGCTGCGTCGTGAGCTGCACTGTTCGGGCAGTCACAGAGCCCGTGGAATGGGCAGCTTCCCGTCGCATGAACTCCGGTCTTAACAAGAAGGACATGGGCGCACTTCCTACTTCAACCTACGCCAAGTCTGGAAGCGAGTCACCACCCTCTACCTCTCGTTGTGCTATATGTCTTATAGATTACTCGGAAGGTGATGACATAAGGGTACTTCCTAAGTGCAATCATCGGTTCCATGTCGCCTGTGTAGATACCTGGCTCTTGTCTCACTCTTCTTGCCCGACTTGTCGGTGCCAGCTCAAGGACGATCACCCTGGATCCTTGGCGGTCTAACGCAAGTGCCGGAATCGAACAAAACGTCCGAGGACGAAAGAAAAAATGCTCCACGAGATCGTACACTATTCCTTCCTAGTTATAAAGGAAAAAAAGCGCAACTGGTTGGCTACCCTCCGCAATGTTGCTGCAGATGTTTGATATAAGTTCTTTGCTTTGTAATTTATTTATTGTGATCATCTTAATTTGTGTTAGCAATACAAAAGTTGGCAGCTTCATTTGTATAATATGATCAGCTGATCGATTCTCTTGTAATCCTACTGTAAATTTCTGTTACTTGTACGAGGGATTATCGGGCTTGTGTTTTAATTATCAATGGTAGGCAACGTAATTGGAGAATCAACAAAGTTCTCAAATATGTATGGATGGGGTCTCTTTGCTTCTTTCTTGCTACACCTATATATATATAAAAAGAAGGGATGCTTCAACTTATACACCTTGTTTCCCTTTAATCAAAGTTAGTGAGTTGGGCTCTTGGTGGGTTAACAAGCTAAAAAATATTCTTCACAAACGCTGTGGTTAAAATGCTGTTGTAACCTTAAAAAAATATGTTAAAATTTTTCATGGGTTAATATTAATTATATACTTTCACACTAGACGTCAATACTATTTTTTGATGTTAATGTGTATTTTCAAACTATCCAATGAAACTGAGTATTAATGCAAAATAATAATAATCTAACATTCATAACATGTATATAAAATATTATTTAATTTCTTACAAATGTTTTTCAAAATAAACATAACGTTTCCATATTTATAAATTGACTAAAATATTTTTTTTTAAAAAATAAAGAGAGAAATAATTGTTAGAGACACTTTTCTAATCCCATTTTGACAAACATTGCCTTGTGATTATTTTGAATAACCTTGAAACTTTGTATTCACACTTCATATGTAACTTGAGAAAAACCTCGAAACTCACACGACAATGTTTTTAGAAATATGTTAGCTAAGTATTACCATATATTTAATATGTTATAAAAGCTTTTTTCTCAACAATCTCCATTAAAAAATCATTATGTTTTTATGCTTACTAAAGGAATAAATAAAAGAGAAAGAATTACGAGATTGCGGGTTTTCTATAAAGTGTTAATTGTGACTGAAAGTTTTGAATGTTTTATTTGAGTTTTTGCTGTCATCATCTAAAATAATTAAAATTATTTCTTTCATACCCTACTTATAGGAGTTGTGCTAACTATATCTGAACATTTAACAGTAATTATTCACATAAATAGTTTGATTTTTATAAATCCCTAGTTTTTAGTACAAATTACATTTGTATTGAATGTATTTCTTTATTTAGACACATTTTCAACTTTTTTTTTTTGAAATTTTTTTCCTATATTTTGGTTGGGAAGTAAAAAAACTTAAATTTGAAGACATGTCTAAATAAGGAAATATATTCAAATTTAAACATTGTGCCCAAGTCATGAAATTTGAATTTAAAAGTCAATAAAGTTTGCATAGGTAATGCAAACACCAAAGTTGGGACACATCTAAGGTACAATTAAGGCAAAAAAAGGCATGACTACGACACATCCAAGGTACAATCAAGATATGACCGAGGCACAACCAAGAGGTAGCTAAGGCAACATTGTGACATGTCCAAGGCACAACCAGGTCACAATCGAGGCACAACCTAGACACAACTAGGAAATGACTAGGGCACAATGTGTGACGACCCATAATTTTGTACATATAAATTTTTAGGTTCAAAGTATGTATTTTTTGAAATTTTAAATGAAATACATGAATTATCCTCAATTTTTCTCCAATTTTGAATTATTTATTGAAGAAAAATGAAATAATGGGGAAAAAAATATGATTTTGAGAAGAAAATAATTGAGATTTTAAGGAAAATGTAATTTCTTGAGAGAAATAATTTTTGGAATTAATTATAGAATTTTTGAAATAATTATAAAATTTTTTGTGCAATTAATGAAATTTTTGGAAAGAAAATATAATTTTTTGGTGAATTATTCAATTTTACGAGAAAATATGGAATAAATGATGGAAAATGATGTATAATTAGAGATTTTAATGAGAAATGGTGAAATGATAATTTTAGTGATTTTAGAAAAAAAAAATACAAATTTTCGAGTATATATATGTGTGTGTGTGTGTGTGTGTGAGGGTATAAAAAAAAGTGTTAATAGGGGGCCTGGGGCCCAGGCCCCCAATGGGCCAAGCTTGGCCCGCACGGGCTGGAAGCCTGTGCAGGCTCGGGCCGTAGAAGCAAGGCCTAGCGCGTGGGCCGGCCCACACGCCCCCTTCCCCTTTTCTTTCCCTTCCCTGGTTTTTCCCCTTCTCTTGACGGAAAAACAGCTGGTAGCAGCTGTTTTTAGCCCCCGGATTTTGCCACTTCAGCAGCTCTGTCGGGCAGAACTCAAATAGAGGATGAATGTCCACCATGTATGCAACCCAACGAGCCACGTGGGAGGTTACGTGGCGAGCTCATTGCCAAGCATGAAGAGCCCAAATCATGCAACAAAACCATTTTTTTGCTAGATTTTTCATGCTTGAACGACTATATTTCACAAGCTTCATTCTCCTTTATCCTACCACCATTTTGGGCATTCTTGTACTGTTGGAAAGCCCTCAGACTCCTCTTCAAGCTCCTACAAGCCTCGGCCACCATTGCATGACTGGTAGAGACGAAAACAGCTGGGAAAACACGCTGTCCGACACTTGGAAACCCAAAAAACTAAAACTATATGTTGATCTGAACTTCGTGGAACTTGTTCACCATCCATTCGAGGTCAATTTTGAACGTATTATAGCTTGTTGGAAAGGTTGAAACATTTACTTTAACTTTTCTTTTATATATAATAGCAAATAAATAGTAGAACTATGTCAAAAATAGGGCCAAAGTAGACTGCTCACCAACTGTGACAGCAGTTTTCAGAAAAGTAGTGTTGGAGGCAACTTTAGACCACCAGTTGAAGTGGATAAGAGCATCAGATCAAGCCAAATTTTGGAGTGATTAAAGATCACTTTGAGGACTAAAAGAAGGTATAAGTTTCGAACCATAACCCTTTGTGAATACGATTTACCATGCTTGCCAATATGCCTCATGCACACCACGTTTTGAAGTAATGTTTGAGAGAAAATATGAACAGGGTTCCTTACTGTTTTGAGTGAGACTTACTTAATCAGGATTCCAGGGCCTAAACTCTTTCAAAAACAGCAAGGAATGACCTCAGATTAGTATTGGGACCTAGGATAGATAAGCACTCAAAAACCATAGGGGATTAAACCATACAATAATCTATTACATGAACAGAAAAGTAAGGGATTAGTTGACTAACCAAATGAAGGAAATTTGAGCTAAACTTTGGTGGAAAAGTCCCTAGATATGTCAATGGTATGTATGCCAAATTTCAGGGCATTCTGAAATTGGGAAGTAGGTTAGTTAATCCACTAAGTGACTGCTTATTACAAGGTATACAGAATTCTTATAATCTCTGTTATTACACCTAAAAACCCTAGTAAATGATGTTCAAAAATCAAGAAATAAAATTCTAGTGAAAGCTTAAACAGAATAGATCAAATGAAAATTTTTACACAAATCCAACGATTGGATTGATCACAGGAAATTTGAAACATTTACTGCAATGAAGTGTGAACCCAGAAGTCCCTGTGATTCAACTAAAAATTCTGAGATTAAATTAGATAGGTAAACCTCGGTGGAGTGGGATGAAATTTGGTGGAGTGATTCCAAAGTATATCTAGTTTATGCCTACCAAATTTTAGAGCAATCTGATATGGATAATTGGGTCAAATTAGGCAAATAGACATTGTTTGTCATACAGAACCCTAGAACACATAATCCCTGAAATCTTAGCTAAAAATTCTATCAAATGAAGTCCTAAAATCATGATTTAAAATTATAGGGAAGGTTTAAGGAGTCTAGAACAGATCTGGAAAATTTGATGGAAATCCGATGTACGGTTTGCCCGTAGAGAAATTGAAAACATTGTTGCGCAATTAGGGCCTTAAGCTAAAAATGTGAGTAAGTGTTGGGATTTGAGATTTTGGACCAATTTTGGCCCTTTTGAACCAATCTTCACCCGAATGGCCTATGTTGACCTAATTTAGTCACAATTGATCTAAGATGACTAGGACGATTGCATTGACCAGAGTTGCCTAGGTTTAACCGATTGACCAAAATGGCTCGAGTCGATCGAAACTAAGTAAGGACAATGATATTATGTATTGGGCCACTGCACGGATAGAATTGAGATTTGAGTTTTGATTGATGCAGACTCGAGAAGGTATAGCGAGGCTGGGCCGGTTGTCGACGGGACATCGGTGCACAGGACCCGAGGTGAGTAGTTTGATTCAAGTGTTTCTATGACTTTTATTCCTTGCATAAAACTTGTATGAAATGACATGGTTTGAATGGTTTCATGGGACTTAGATAAATCTGGTTGATTTTAAGATATGTAGATGTACACGGGTAGTGAGACGAGAGGCTCGAGGTCCGAGCGCGAGGTCAGGGTATACGATGAGATGAGACTCGAGGTCCGAGCTCGGGGTTATGGTGTGTGATTAACACGCCTAGCTTCCGACCCGCTCGAGTGATGGCACTTGAGGACCGAACACAGGGTTAGGGTACTCGAGGGGTATGCCTAGCTTACAACCTGCTCAAGTGGCCAATACGCCTGACCTACGACCCGCTCGAGCGATGACCATAGGTTGGGTTTTGTTGAGCTAACCTAGCCTGGATATGTTTTTAACTGGCATGAATTTAAGATGGTTTTTTTAAACCGTTGCACTATTTATAACTATTTTCATATTGTGTCATGCTTTCGAATGTCACATCATTTTATTGTTCATGCATACATGCATTGCTTTGGAATATTGGTTATGGTTGACATGCTGATCTTTTTACTCACTGAGCCACGTAGATTTTAGGCTCACTACTCTATTACCATTTCAGGTTCTTCAATAGCGGATAAGGGAAAAGGCATAGTGATTTCCTGATTCCCTGACGACTCCTGTCTTAGTTTCTTTTTGGTCTTTTCATTTTCATTTGAGGTTGGTCATTGTTGTACTAGTTTTAAATGGTTAAATATGTATTTTGGACAAAACGAATGTAAATGAAATGTTTCTGCTTTGGTTGTTGCTTGCTTTTACTTCTAAGTGTTCTAGTTATTCTAATATTGTCTGATAGTGTGAGATTTAGAAAGGGCTTAACAGTGGTCGGGTGAACTTGACTTGGTGAGAGGTTCGTCAGGCCACTGTGCCAGTCGGGCCGCCCTTAGCACGATGATACTGTAACACCCCGCCTCTCAAGTCCTATCTTCCATGTCATCTGACGGTTCAATTCTCTTTGATCAATAATCTTGGGATACCCGGAAGACGGGCCTGTGCTACATTTTCTTCTTCTTAGACCCCAAATGCAATAGGGTTCATGTGTACATTAGTCTATGTACAAAATGACATCATGGTAAATAAAATTCTTCATTTATTCATTCGACAATTTCAAGTATAATAATCTATTACAGTGAAAAATAAATTCAAAGCTGAAAATATATGATTTCACTTGGGCCGATGTGCCCTACATTGAAATAAATAAACTTTCAATGGGTAAACCTCCTCGCAAGCTGATTAATTTCCTGTTGTGAAAATAGGGGTGAGCTAAAAAGCTCAGTGAATCATTCTATCTATTTAACCCATTATTACAACCAGACAATGCAAGCAGATCAAACACTTTCAGAGATTAATTCGACTCAATCAATATATTAATTCAGTCGTAATTTTAGACCGAACGGGAATACCCTCTGTGCTCCAGATCTAGGGAGAGAGGTCAATTCTGAAACTCAAACTCATTTATAGTGGGATCATTCTTGAAACCCGTTCCATGCTGGTGTCAGTATTGACAGCCAGTTCCAATTCTACATGGAACACAGAAAGTCCCCCATTCCGGTACGTGGTTGAAATCTCATTTAATCTAACTTTTGTGTGCAAGAGCATAATAGATAAATATTTCAACAGTAATTGAACATGCCACAGTATAACATGATAAATCAACAGAAGCACAGATTTTCGATTTCTGATGTAGAAGATCGTCCGAGACGCAACTACAGAGCAGACTCTCTCAAACAGGAAAACGACTTTCGATTTCTGATGTAGAAGATCGTACAAGATGTAACTACAGAGCATACTCTCTTGGTCATGCAACATGATAATTGAATGACATATATGCAAAGAACAAGAATAAGAACATAAAAGAATCAAGCAAACATCATCTAAGTCAAAATAATAAATTAAAAGAAAGGAAAGAAACTCACATCGAGATCGCTTCCTAAATTATTTGTAGCACTTCGTGGCTACTACTTCGCGAACAATTTAGAGTAGCTCAAGCAAAGAAGAACTAGAACTAAGGTTGCCAAGAAGGAGGCAAAGAGAGAAAGCAAGAGGTATTTTCAACTCTTGTCTTTGGGATGAATGAAATGGGTGGAGTAGGGGGGTTTATATAGGGCCCTCTTCCAAATAGTGTCTCTATCTTTAGGATTATTCCTTCCCACACATGCCCACTTTAACATCTCAACAAATGAGATATTTCATTCATGAATGCCTTTCGTTACACATTTCTTCTCTATGTATATTACCATCATACTAAACGAAATATTATTTTCAGGAGTGCATCTAATTAATACTTTATACACATACTTTTCTATATTAATATCATACTAAAAATATGATTTTCTTATTCAAATAGAGAAGCATATATTTACCCAACAATTCTTATATGTCTATTATTAATCAATGTATATTCCTTTATACTTTTATGCTAACTAATTAATTGCATACCCATAACAAACATATATATGTATTAATATATAAATATATACGTGTATGTATTTTAAACTCAAATTTCGGTTATTACATCACTAAAATTTCAGGTATTATAAATACATAAAAACTTGCAGTAATACATGTCTGTCCAAAAAATCCAATGAAAACACTATAATCTAGTTATTGCAGTAATGCATTTTTATTACCATGATAATACATAAAAACTTGCGCAAAAAAGATTACGTAAAGTTTTTAATGTGTGTGCAACTTCTAAAATTATCACTTACTAATATTTGTGAACAAGAAACAAGCAAAATAAAAAGGAAAGGAGTTAGGAAAGAATGCTACCAGGGAAACAACCCCAAAAACTTTGTAAATCCAACCCAATTGAACTTTATATAAACCTAGCATAAGCACCTCATTCTCATCACTTAAGCAAGCACAAGTTCTCTTCTATTCTTATTTTCTTAGCCATCTTCTTGGCACTCTTTCATTCCCCTGTCGTTTCACACAACAATCCTAGTAGTAGGAAGGAGGAAAACCTAGAATACTACAGTTTTTAGGCATAGAACCTACTTTTGGACGTACTTTTGGAGCAATCAAAGGATTCAACAAATCAAAAAAGGTATAATTACCCTATCTAAGTCCCAAATGCATGATTCATGGTCTAGAGTGTAACACCCCGCCTCCCAAGTCCCCTCTTCCACGTCATATGACGGTTCAATTCTCTTTGATCAAAAATCTTGGAATGCCCGAGAAACGGGCCCGTGCTACATTTTCTTCTTCTTAGACCCAAATGCATTAGGGTTCCTGTGTATATTAGTCTATGTACAAAAATAACATCATAGTAAAGAAGATCCTTCATGTGTTTATTTAACAATTCCAAGTACAATATTCCATTATAACAAAAAATAAATTTAAAACTGAAAGTACATGAGTTCACTTGAGCCTATTTGCCCTACATTAAATTAAATAAAAACTTTCTAAGAAACAATCTCCACACAGGCTGATCAATTTCCTGTTGTGAAAAATAAGGGGGTGAGCTACATAGCCCAGTGAATCGTTCCATCTATTTAATCCATTATTCCAACCAGACAATGCAAGCAGATCAAACACTTCCAGAGATTAATTCCATTCATCCAACATATTAATTCAATCATAATTTAGACCGAACGGGAATACCCTCTGTGCTCCAGATCTAGGGAGAGAGATCAATTCTGAAACTCAAACCCATTTCCAGTGAGATCATTTTTGAAACCCGTTCCATGCTAGTGTCAGTATTGACAGCCAGTTCCAGTTCTACATGGAACACAGAAAGTCCTTGTACCGGTACGTGGTTGAAATCTCATTTAATCTGACTTTTGTGTGCAAGAACATGGTAGATAAATATTTCAACAAAAATTAAACATACCACAGTATAACATGATAAATCAA
>JAJIYU010006905.1:0-19927 GCA_030144865.1 Tinospora cordifolia | reverse complement strand
TGGTTTCTGCAGAAACTGTCAAAACAGTTAGCTAGATAGGGAGTTTCATGGCCTTATAAAATAGGTTGAGAGTTTCATTCTTTGATTTTCACCACTTGTACATGAAAGTACTCAAGATAAGGAAGAAAAAGAGGGGTTTTACCTTCCAAATGGACTTGAAATGGTCCAGAAACCAGAGCTCCAATGATGGCTTCAAGACAACTTTTCTGGTTTTTTTCTGGGTTGAACTCCGTGAGTAGCACTTTTCTCTATGATTTTCGCTTCAAATGGCTTCGAGATTTGGCAAACCACTTGTGGGACTTCGTAGAGGGTGTTATTAGCTTCGAAACAAGCTACAAAACACTTAATTTGGATGAGAAACGAGAGAGATCTAGGGTTTGAAAGATGAGAGCAAAACTAGAATTTGGACTTAGCCAAAATTCTGAGTTTTTGTTGCATGGGGATCCTTTTGCATGGCATGAAAACAGGGCACGTGGCCACCCACGTGGCTTCCAAACCTTCATGTTGGATGCCCAGTTGGCTCTTGTCATTGGTTGCTAAAAACCATGGGTCATCAAACTATGGATTCCCATGGTTTTTGGCTGGAAATACATCAAAAAAATCAAGAAAAATGCCAAAAAAATCAGTAAATTCGTGGGAAGAAGGAAGGGTGGGGCGCCTGGGCCGCTAGGCACCCTGGGCCGGCCCGTGTGGGCCGAGCAGGCCCGCGCCCCTTCGGCCCGACCCGAAATTCGGGCGCACGGGCCAAACCCGGCCCGTGCGCCAATTCCCCCCCCCCCCCCCCCCCCCCCCCCCCTTTTTTTTTTTTTTTAAATACTTCTGCTTTGCACATTGTTGATTAAAAGATTGAAAACATTTGCCAAAATTTGCGAAAATTTGGAACTATGTGCTTATGAAAATTTCTTGAAAACTATAAATTCTTTCAAGGTCAATCCAAGTTGTTAAGATTAACATCAAAACATTGGAGAAAATGTTCATAGATTCTCTTTTAACTAGATCTTTGCATTGATGGCCACAGCTCTTTGTTGCTTTCTTTGCTTCTCTATTTGCAAGCAGTGTCATTATAACTGGTTGATATATAAAACTAATGAAGGTTGGATTTGACTTAAATTGTAAACCAATAATCATAAAAGTTCTTTTTTTTTTTTGATAGTTATTACAAATACAGAAAAGTAGAAATAATATTAAATAATTTATTAATCATCTTTACTTATATGGTAGTATATCATGCTTTTTTTGTTTTCTTTGGCCAAAACGTGTTTTAGAGAAGAACCAAATATTATATGGGAAGGAAATCTTAACACTCTTTTTCTTTCTTTATGGGATTATATTTCTTTTTAAATACACCTATTTGCTTAGTTTTAATTCTAAAATCTGACTAACACTTTCAAATGAAATGACCAGATATAGAGACCTAAAATTGAAATAAATAGGTAATTGATAGGCTTATCTGACTTTCATTCTAGATTATTCTGTGTTGGTTACAAACTTTTACTTGTTAAATGACTTCATAATAAGGGGATCTTGATTTGATGGAAAAATGGGCAGATGTTAAAGCGAAAATTGAAATCTTTCTCTCAATTTCTGCGATAGAGCCTAAACATAAAATTTTGAAATTTGAACAGAAAATTGAGTTATATCAAACTAAGAAACCAAATATGGGAACCTAAAATTGAAAAGTATTGATGATGTTAGACTAACCTTAATTGTTTTTGTCTTTAATCTTATAAATTGTGTTGACTCCTACTATTTGAAAAAAAAAATATTATGCTTTTTCTATTCACTAAATTCATCATCAGTGATTCAATTTGGAAATCACATCGATTTAATATCTATTCCTACAAATCTTGTTGACTTACTTTTTCAATTTACAACAAATGATCACATTCTCTTTTGCAATAAGGTGGAATACTATTCTAAAAGCTTGACATGTTAATCTCTTTCACTGCTATTATGTTTCCTTTTTGCATATCAAACTTGAAATAAGATCAGCTTCAACTAGAATGGAGAAAAAAAAATTATTAATATTATCCTTCTAGCTTCTTTTCACAAAAAAAAAAAAAAAAAAAGATTGGAGAAAATGAAAAATATTGCCCCATCCTTTGCTTTTTGTTTCCTAGCCCCCATGACTAAATCTGTAATTTCTGCTTTGAATCTTGCTGTTTCTCTTTTAGTAAAGGGGATAAAGAAAATTAAGAGCCTTTGGAAGACTAAGTTTACGTATCCTGCTTCAAATCTTCCTATTTTTCCTATTGAAACTTCTATTTAAACTTGCAAAAATAAATGCCAAGGTCAGAAGCAAATCAGGTCCCAACTTTCTGCAGGAGTGGAAATAATTTCTTGTGTTTAGGTTTTTGAAATCTCAACCTCTTATACACACTAGGCGTTTGGATAAAAAAAAATTGAGTGTTTTGATTTTTTAAACTTAGATAATTATTTGGACTCTATGTGCTTGTTGTTCTTGTTAATTGTGTTTGTAATTGTGCTGTACTTTGTTCGAACAGATGCTAAATGTTTTAACCTCATCAGTGGAACTGATTGAACTCATGAAAAAAGTTGATGCTGTGTTTCATTCTAAACCTTCCAGTTTTTCGTCTTCAAGGCTTGCTTGTTTGCATAAGTTTGTCCCATCCATTCGTGACCAGCTACAGGTATTATTTATTTATTTAGTTTTGGTTTTTCCCTTTGATACATGTAGAGGTATATATGTAATTAATTGCCACTACTTAGCTTATTCTTGGGAATCCTTGTGCTTTGGTGAGCCGATGTGTCCATAGTTTTTATCTAATCAGTGTTACAACTTGAACTGTACTATTCAAGTTAAACCATGTTTATGATTCGATTTTCTAATAATTTCAAAACCACAAGGTTGAATTGTAGGATTCAAATCAAATAGTATGATTTATTCAAAAACAATTTAACTTGATCTATAAACAATTTATTTGGAATTCTTGGTTAATTTTTTCAACTGCAACTTCTTTTTAGCCCATTGAACAACCTTGAACTTTCCAAGAGCTTAGTTTGCCTCCTTGCATGTATCTAAGAAAAGGCTTTGGTCCCTAATATTTTTTCCAATATTTTATTTTCCCATAGATCAAAAATTCATTTGTTGCTTAATTTTTCAGAAGGCAAAAGTTTTTATGTATGCTAATATTCTATTCTTACTCTGTTTCTTAGATTAGAATACAATTAAAATGATGAATTCAAACCTAACCTTACCTTACTATGTTTTGTAAAATCTTTGGCTAATTCTGATGTAGACTTTGTTTTGATGGATTAGGTCTAGTTTTGAACATTTTGATATGCCCTTAGGTAATAAATTAGGGTTACATTGTATTAGATTTTTCTAATAATATTTTAACAATCCCACCCTTGATGATCTTGCGATTCAATTTCAATTTAACAACTATGGTTGTGCTTGTGCTAGAATACAGATATTTTTGAGTTCCTATCATGATTGAACCTTTTTGGACTTGTATATTTAGGTTAAGTTGTTAGCAAGTGATTAATATAGAGTGGTTAGGCACTTAAGGGCTGTTTGGAATGCAACATTGGATGGAATAGGATTCCTTTCAATCCTAGACTCATGTTTGATTGTAATGGAATAGGATTAAAAATAAGTCTGAGGCCATTTACTTATACTGCCCGTAGAGGATAAATCAATACCAATAAAAAAAGGTGGGTTTGCTTTGTCCAACTTATTTTTTTCCATTAATTTTTCTCTTAATTTTCTTGTGTTGATGTTGATGTAGTGCAACCTCTTCTTCAGTTCTTTCTTAATTTTTTTTCTTCTCCTTATTTAATTTTTGCTCCTCCTTCCTTATTTTTTGTTTTGGAAAAAAAATTGATTTCACAAATTTGCAAAACCAATTTTTTAATTTTGTGCAATTCTAGCAAACCATGAAATCTGGTTTTCTTTTTTTTTTTTTAGTAATTTAATTTCTTAGTTGATTTTTCTTTTAATCCCACCACGTATACCAAACATTGGATTATTCGACGTTAATCTCATTATATTCTATCCTATCCAATCCAATACAATTATATAAAAATAATCTTATCTTATCTTGCGTACCAAACAGACCACTAATGTTGTTATGTTATTGACAATTCAAAAGGAAAAAAAAATCTGTCTAAACAAAAAGTACACTAAAGGGGAGGATCAAGAAGCTTGGATTGTATAACTTTGCATTGATGTATTCATTTTGAGATGTTAGCTGTAAGTCTATTTCTTTGTTTAGAGTATGGAAACCTTTTCAACTGCCAATCTAGAGAAATATGTCAAAAAAGGTTGAAGAATATACGTCACATATACCATATCACATTCCAAGGTTGTTCATCCCAATGGCCTAGTCAATTACTCAAACCAAGTAAATCTTATGGGTTAGGTTGAATAGGTTTGTATATAAAGCTAGTTGGATTAAATTAGCAATTTGATGAGGTTTAGGTTAGATCAATGTCGTACGAAACAAATTATCAAATCTGAACTCATCAAGAATATTTAGTATTTCTTTAGTTAACATTTTTACTAGGGTCATCTATTATAATTGAATTATATATGATTTCACAAATATAATATTGCATAAAGGGAACACTATTTAAAATGTAGTTATATTCAAATTTAACTTACAAATGTTAGCCATTCATATGTGGCTTTAAAATTCACTTGGAAAATGAGCATTTAGAATCAATACATTGAAGGTAATTAAACGCTAATCAACTTGAAGTTATTAGGTTGATTTGGGTTGAATTGAGCTAGGGGTCCCAGTGTGGGTGGTTTGTTTAAGGTTTTTTTCTACCCAATTGATTGGGTTGGCTTGGTATTTAACCTCAACCCGGGGCAACCGAACGTCATTTGCTGTGACTTGTTTGGTTGGGGTGATTGCTTGTTCTCATGGACTATGTAACCAAATAATCCTGTATATGTTGCTCTGCACTTATAACATAATTATTTTATTAGAAATCCAAGTTGAGTTGCTAACATGAAGGTTTAACTAGATATTGTACAGTGCTTTTGTGAAGACCCTACTTTTCCCTGCACTGAAAGTTAAAATTTATTAAGCATCGACAATCGAGGTGAATTGAGTGTCATGACCAATTTAGTCAATTTAAATTATCTTATGTTGATATTGAATTGGCTATGGCATTTCTTCAAATACGTCATTTACAAGTTCAAACACCTATTAACCAATCTCTCTCTGTCTTATAAAATTTGTTACTTCATGATGTTTTAGTGTTGGGTAACCTAACAGTCAAATAATAAAGTGCTAAACGAAATAAAATGGACATAGCCTTTTTTACGTGGTTTGGAAATCCTTTCCCACTTCATGCCCAGAGAGACCTTTTTAGGATTTTACTATTTTCAATTAACTTATTGGGTGTGAAGCAAACCATCACAATCTTTTTACAAGTTTAAGACAAACCTATTCTTTTATTGGCTAGGAATGAACCTTCTATTTCCTGTTATGGACAAGGAAGAAACTGATAGCTCTTTTTGTGTGTTAAGGAAGAACCAAAATCTTTTTTTGGGCTAGGAATGAACTACTTCTTCCGTTTTCAAGGGAAAATGAAAAGATAGATTCCTTTCACAAGCAAGGGAAGACTGGCTTGGCCCTTTTTAAGATTAAGGCCAAAACTGAACCTTGATTTCAATTTTTTTTTTCGAAACAAAAACTAAGATTATATTACTAATAAAAGAGGATTACAAACTAGAGAAGCATAGTCCACTAGATGTGGTATTCAGGATACAAAACTGAAGGAAAAGAAAAAGAGCTATAACGACTATAATATACTACTCCCCTTACATAACCACTCCCCAAAAGAGTACTTTAAACCTAATTTGTTGCTAAATATCCAAGTTGTAAATAGGATGTTCGATCTTTCCAATAACAACCTTTCAAAATTTAGTTTTTCCATGAACAGTCTCGAATTTCTTTCTTCCCAGATGGTGTACCATATGGCCGCCACCACCACCTTCCAATATGGTCTAATACGTCCTTCAATGCCCCTTTCTAAAATGCAAAACAAAGATTGAGAATCAGGAGGAATGAAGGCAGGATGAATCTGTCCTCATTGCTTCCACACCGATTTCACCATGTCGCATTCCGCCATCAGATGTTGGGTTGTCTCCCCATGGTTCCTGCGTAGAATGCATATAGACGGGTTCAAAGTAAAATGAGAGAGCCTTTTCTGTAAATTTTCAACAGCTTTCAGCTTATTTAGATAGATGAGCCACATTATGATTCTAACATTCATTAGCACTTTTGTCGTCCAGATAAGTCCATAGAAACCTTAATTTCAATTTAGAATCGCAAGTGATTAATAACTACTTAACTTGATGCAATTAGACCAAAAAAGTTGTTTTAAATCCTTGAAACAAGTGAAGTAAGCTCACAAATTGAAACTCAATTAGTACAAGATATAAAATTGAAGCTCATAGATTGAGAAAACTTACAATCATGTATACCTTTCATGTATTCATATTTCATATTGCTTAGTTGGATGTTGTTGAAAAGTGTGCATGATTGATGTGACAATGATGCTCCAAAATCATCGAGATGTTCTTCAATTGATGCAAAAAAAAAAATTTATGATCATTTTTGTGTGATTTTATTGTTGTTTTAATTAAAACAATTATAAAATCAAAGCCAAATCAAAATCCTTTTGTCAAACATGTAAAAATTTTGTTTGATTTAAACTAGTTGATTAAATAAAATAGAGATGATCTTGTAAGCATGTTGACTAAATAAGATCTTGAATGCATGAATGCAAAAATTTGAAAATAAATAAACAATATAATGATAAGGAAGATTATGAGCTAATTCTTAGGGCTCGTTTGGTGCACAGGATGGGATAGGATTATTTTGATAGGATGAGATAGGATGGGATAAAAATATATTTAAAAATATTTTTTTTAAAAAAAAATAAGTCAAAATTTTTTGTTTTGGGTGGGATAACTCAATTCTACTGAAATTGGTGGGTTTGAGTTATCCCACCAACATAGGATAAGTAAGTGGGTGCGTATAATTTTTTGTCCAATCTTATGTAGTTCCAAACACCAGATGAGGATAATTTTTTTGTCCTATCCTATGTACCAAACATGGCCTAAGTACACTAAATTGTCATCCTTATTTTAAGTTACATTTAAGCTTTTGACTATGACTTATTTTGATCCACGTGAATTGACTTGAGATTACTTGACTCTTATATTGACCTTTCGACTTGTTCTTGGTGTCTTAACATGCTTAATCAAACCATTAGCACCATTATTAGAGTATTTATTAACATTAAAACACTGGGAAGGATCTAAGTGGGGAACGTCTTTGGTCAATAGGATCCCATAGGCTAGTACCCTCAAACACTTCATGCTAGAATACTATTAATTCTCTCAGATTTTCACCATATCACAAACTCATAATACAATCATCCATAAACAAGTCAACAACATCAAATTTTGCAACACATCAAATGCATATCAACCAAGAGTATGAAATTACATGTAAGTCCAAGTTAATTTAACAATTTTTATAGTCATCTGTATTAACATGAAATATAGGAGTAAAGATACAACAATTCTTTTGCTTGAAGATGAGACTCACCAATTTCTGAGGATGAGCAAACTCTTGCAGACTCATTATGTGACGCTCTTTCCTTATCGAGGCACCACTAGATCCTGTAAAGATAGGTGAGATGAGTGAGCCTAAAGCCCAATAAGACATCCTTATCACATATCTACCATCTATATTCAACAATGCAATTAAAACCATTTAGTTAAATAAACGGCATGGAAAGCAAGATTGTGGTGTAAATGTTATAAATTGAACATAATGACATATTTGAGGCAATCATGTCATATACTTATTATGTTTGCATTTTGAAACCAGTCTCAACATAGAAACTCCGGTTTAGCCATGTGAGAGTTACATCATCATCTCCACTCTTGTAATACAGAGCAATACACTTTAGCCATGTGACAGTTGCATCATCAGCTCTACATTTGTTTTCGTACAAGGAAGATCAGTCAGGTTCATAGGCCCCACTCTTTCATAAGATCTCAAGGAGCAAAACTCTTATAGATGACCCAGAATAAAACTGAGAGTTTCAACTTCATATACCAGTTAGTCATAGCTTTAACTTCTAATTACTTCATCTAAAACAATCAAATCTCCAAAGGAATGTAGAAAAGAGAACAAGTTCATTAATAACAAACCCTATTAAGTTCTTGAAATTAATTACTTTATTTATTCTCCTCATTTTTGTTTGAAAAGGTGATGGAACATATTAAAAAACGTTCAGAACCATCATATATGCTCCATAAGACTCAAACTAGAACCCTACATAAATCTTGAGCATGATAAGTTCTGTGGAATAAGAAAACCAATACATGGAATATTAACCTAGGGCAGTACAAAATTGCCTCAAATTTGATGATTGGAAGCTTAATCCCAACAGTCCTCAACTTGCTTATTGTGAGTTCTTTGTTTGCCAAATGATTAAGAGGTCCAAATTGATGAAATTCACCAGCTTATATAGACCCTGTACCCTGGGAATGCATTCCCAACTGTAAGAGCATGTTCTCTCCAAACTCTTTGGGCTTGGGGTGTGTGCTACTGCTAGCTGGGAGCGCATTCCCCACCTTGTATGAGTGTTCAACAAGGTATACCAGCTTTTGGTTGAGAATTCTCGCTGAATGTCTCTGTACAGAATCGATTAGCCTTTAAGGCTTCAAAATCCACCACTGTAAGAAATATATGCCACAGCTCATTTTCTAGTCTTCATTCCTACAGATATTCGAGAGAACAAGGTTTCAGATGAGCTCAAATGTCATCTTGTGGAAATTTTATAGAGTACTTGGGTTTATTTTGAATCTGAATACATTAAGCTTTTATCCTGCTTGACATGGTATATTTTAACATCAGGACTGGGAAGATGGTTTATGCGAGACAGATGCCGATGGATCCTTTTTACCTGAGAACTGGAATCAAGATTTACGGCTTTTTAGTGATGGTGCAGATGGCGGTCCTCAACTACTGCAGGTAGTTCATCTTCATTTCTAATGATTTCTGTGAATTTACTGTTTTTGACTTAGGATGTTATAGCAATACTAAAAAAGTGCCTGCACTTGCAGCTTCTGATAATGCGTGCGGAATCAGAAATTCAAAGTATGTCCAGTAACAATCTTGCAGCAAACCTGACGACGATAGACTCTTTGAAATCCCAAATGAGCCTCCTATTTGGTGGTTTGGTCGGAAAGACCAGATCACTTACATTTGAAGAAAAACAGCATGAATCCAAGCGCGATGAACTATTTAAGCCAAGAATGGTTGGCAACCAGAAACAGGGTGATGTCAATTTCAAGGGTGATTGGATGAAGAGGCCCATCTCCAACGGTGAAGTTGCTTGGTTGGCAAGGATGCTTGTTAGGTTGTCCAATTGGCTAAATGAGATTCTTGGGTTAAATCAAGGACAAAGCAACCTCACGAGTCCATCCTGGATTTACTTGGACGTGTCCAATCACGATACAGGTAAAGTAGCTGGTCCCAGGGAGGCTATCAAGATGGTACTATGTTCTTTAAGATCATGGCTTCTATTATTGGTAGTGGCTGTCCTGCGGATGATGAAGGAACACGGGTTTAGGGTAAATTTGAGGGGGCTTGCGTCAAAGAAGTTTGTGACAATTCTGGTCTTGTGTACTACAGCCATGTTGATGGGGAAGGCTTTGGGAGTTCGTTAATGAAAGCATGTAAAGTGTTTGGGAAAAAGAGGAGTGACACCACAATTTGAAAGCTCCCTCCCGTATAGAATTTCTGCATGTATACAAGCAAAGTAATTAATAGAAAAATGAGAGAGGATTGGGTTGCCTTTTGCCTTCCAAGTTGCAATGATTTTGTTAGTGACGGTCCTGTGGTGTAATTTGACCCGTCAAATGGCCAAGTTACTAGCTTCGACCCTTTTTTGCATTTTATTTGAAAATTTTAATGCATTTCACAAGCAATAGCCCACTCTGCACACGAATTTTACTTCGTGAAATTAGTGACTCATAATTATATTGAAGGTATTCACTTCATAAAAATAAAAATAACATCTTTTTAATATCTAAACACCAATTAGACTTCTATTTTAGAATGTCTTTGGGTTTTGTAGGGAGGAATGCGAAGGACGGGCATTCCTTGGGTAAGGGGGAACAAAATTCTTTTTACACGATTCATTCAAATTAGGATCCATGGGTTCGCACTTTTCATCTTTTTTCATCATTACATCTTCGATCATATCCTTAGCTATGTAAATTGACTGAAGAAAGTGCAATAAAGCAATTGCCTAATTCACATGTACACGAGTGTTTGGTCCCCATCATGCTTATTTCCATTTCAACTTGCATAAGTTTGTTAAGTTCAATGCAAAAAATTTTGTTTGAAGTACCAAAAATGATATCGTAAACATATATAGATTCGAACTAACAACATATCAGCATTTTTACATGAGTGAGCACAGTGGAATCAAGTTGCTTTTATAAAGTGTCAAGTTTTACGAGAAATGAACTTAACCTACCTCACCAAGTTCTAGGTGCTTGTCTAAAACCTGTTGTCCCTCTTGAGCCCTTCACATCATATCAAATATCTCATGACCATTTTTAAATTTCCTACTAACAGTCCCAATAAGTCTGTAACACTCTTTTTGAGAGCGATTCTTTCGTCAGTGAGGTTCACTACCCTTTGCTTCAAGGCATGTAGGTCATCTTGTTGAGTTTCCAACTCAACAATAAGACTCGATCAAATTCTACTTGAATTTGACATTCTTCTTAATCTTTTTATCAAACTTATACAAACTAGTCACATGTATCAAATAAATTATTATAATCATCAAAATTTTCATTAGAAGAATAATCACTAGATGATGATGATTTACTTCATTAGTTGTCATTTGGGAAATAATTGCCTTCTCATCGAGCGCCAAACTGGATTCACTCGAATTAGAATTCGTGTGGTTTTGAATACCTTCTTATCCTTCTTCTTCTTTCTCAAAAGACAATCACTCTTGCATGACTAGGCGTGCGGATCCTTCTTGACCTTGCTCTCCTCCTCAGTGGTGATTTGGCTGTGATTCTTCATTCTCATGCACTATGAGTAAACCACATAGCTTGTTAAAATTAGTGAACTATCCCATGTTCTTGGCTTCTTCAATTATTGTAATTTTTGAATCTCACTCCTCAAAAAATCCTTTAAGTAACTTTCTTACAGTCTTGGCTTGGGCATACACTTCTTCATAGTTTTTCATGCCATTGATGATCTTGTGAATTTTTGCATAGTACTAGTAATCACTTCATCGTCACTTAGCTTAAATGATTCATAAGGTTCTTCAAGCCTTATAGCTACTTTATTTCCTTTATTTGTCTTGTGCTTTCATGTGTGATATCCAACTTATACCAAACTTCGTTGGCAGTATCATACACACTTATGTGATTAAACTCGCAAGATGATAAACTACAACAGAATGTGTATATTGCTTAATTGCTCTATTTTCATCTCTGCTTGGATCCAACCTCTCTTCTCTTAAGTGAAATAACACTATTCATTATAGCAGTAAGTTCAATGTATTCGGTGAAAATAACATCCCTTATCTTTCCATCTTGCATCTTGATATGTAGAGCACCATTATTGTCTTTCGATGGAGATAGTTGTCTCCTTCAAATGATGTTACCTATGTGTGGGTTGGCCTCTTCTAAATGTGCATCTAATGTCTAATTCTTGTGTCATCACTTACAAAAAATGTTAGATAACTTTGAGAGATAATCTCACTTTGATACCACTTATTGTTCCAAATTATGTCTAAGAGGGGGGAGAATTGGACTAAGCAATTTCTTTAAAATCTTAATTGATAATTAAAAAAACAAACTAAAGCAAGTAAATAAGTTTGAAAATATAAAACTGACAAGGGATAGTTATCCATAGATGTTTCACTCCAATTGCTTAATTCATTAGCTGATCAGAACCACGAGTACAATTTTCAAATATAGGCATACATTCCATGGGTTCAAGACTAACCTATCTTTTTGTATAGGCTCTTGGCAAACTTTTGTAATACCTTGAGTGTTAGCTTACTAGCGTGGACTCATGCTGTAACACTCCATATTTAATTTAACATGTAAATTAATTTAAATAATGGTAAATGTATATAAATACATGTATTAGTATGGAGTACGTGTGTATTATATATATATATATATATATTAAAAATATACATTATGTATTTAAATTAATTAAATTAAATAAATATGTAGGGATTAATTAAATTAAATTAATTAAATTAAATATATGGTGAGAATGGGTTAGTAGCATATTTATTTATATCCATATGTATAGATATAAGTATAAATAATCCATTAATAACCATTAATGGATTTTCATGTAGCAAATAACCAATTAAAGTTAATTTGGTAAATGGACAAGCTATATATATATATATATACCTTTAGGTTGGTACGTTGGTTTGGAATAAAAAAAAAACCAAGATTTAATTTATAATAGATTTATGCATGGTGATTATCATTAGGCGGGCAATTGAAGTCATTTGGCAAGTGTATGTGTTTAGACGTGGGATAATGGTAGCATTTAGCCAAAATATTTATATAAGGCAAAGTATATATATAGATTAAGTGGGGCACGTGGTGAGTGGTGGCTGAATGTATGGTGGGTCGATTGGCTAATGACAAGCATTTCATTTCCCAACTTCCTTTTTGCTTGTCATGTGCAACTCCAGCACGCAGCGAGCCGAACAGGGAGGAAAGAAAGAACAAAAAAAGGAACGTCCAGTTTTTCTTCAAATTCGACGAGCAAGTAAGGTATGTGTTCAAATTCTAGTTACAAAAATGATAATTAAGCTTTGTACTACATTCCTAAGGATGTAATTTTTACTATAAACAATGTTTTATAACTGTACCAAAAAATTAGATATTTTCTACAGTGAGTAAAACTCAAAAAAAATTATACCAAAACACTCCTAGTGATGAGTAGATCTCAGATATGTAGTTAGATTGTATTAATTTGTCCTATAGATTTTAAAATAAATACTCAAAGTTTTATAACCTTTGAATAGGCTTTTCGGTATGTTAAACCCAAATACAACTTTGATTTAAACTCATAGAAATGTAGAGAATGAAAATATGTACCCATCGACACCAAATTTGTAAATTTTGGATATCAAATGAATTTTTGGTGAATGATTGATCAATGAGATTATTTATGAAAATTTAGAAAAATTACAAAAAAAATGATCTGAAAGCCTATTTATTTTGTTTTCTGTTGTAAAAATATAGTATTTGAGCAAGAAATTAATTTTAAAGGTCATTGAGAATATTCGAGCTAATGCGCAGTCATACGTGTTGTCTAATGCACGTATGTGATTAAATATAGTTAGAAATTTTTATAAAAATAAATTAATTATGATTTGCGGATATAAATTGTTTTTGTGATAGGTTGATTTTGGTGCATTGGAACCTAAATTTTGGAAGTGGATATTGGAACTTGGTTGGACAACAATTTTGGTGAGTGGTGATTATTTTTGGCATTATATGAATGGTGATAGTATGTCAAAACCAGGGTTTTTATAAAATTAGAATTAATGCAAATGAAAATATATATTATGTATGAAATGATGGATTATATATTACGAAATTTTACAGTAAATTTGGGAGAGACTGGTTGTTATAGCAGAAAGTGAAATACGCGCCCAGTGGATTAAGTTGTTGGAAATCTGTGAGTATTTCTTTATCTTGGTTATTTATATGGCATTGTAGATATAAAAATGATTTGAATGTAAGCATGCTACTTGTATTGATATTTCTTGCATTTGATTGAAATTCATAAATTGTATTTATACGGCAGCGTATTTTGGATTTGCAAGAGCATATCCAAAATGCGATATCATTTCGATGGACTGAGCCATGGAGAATAATGTTTTTTATGTGATAATCCATATGGGACTGAGCCATAAGAGGTATCAGTCTTTTTCTATGTGATAATCCTCGAAATGGTTGTGGAGTGGGTGATAATTAGAGGTACAGTCTACTATTATCCAGACTAGACAAGGAGTAAGACTGACTCTACTTCTGAAAAATGTGGATGTGCATATGTTTTGTTAAATGATGCATTGAAACTAGCATGATCACTATGTTGAATGCATGTATGTATGGTTTAAATGTGCATAATGAATTTAAATGTTTTATCTAATTTGATTTTCTGCATGATTATTTAAATGCATCTAAATGTCATTGATAAAGATTACTCACTGGGCATGTTGTAGCTCACTTATTATTTTTAACATTTCAGGAACAGATAAAAAAGGGAAGAAACCAACACAAGAAGGATAGTTGATTCTTCAGTCAATGCTGGGTGCGTAGGTTTAAGTATTTGGTGTGGTTTATACTTCTATATAATTATAATTATCACGGTATATGTAATATCATTAGAGGGATTTGGATATGGTTATACTAGTTAAGAGTGAAACTTTGTAAATTATGAGCTATGAGTTATGATTGATGAAAGCATATGGTTTAATATTATTTGTTGTGAACTGTGGATTGATAATATGTTTATTAGGTGATGAATTTATTAGGATAAGTCAAAATTTTTATAGGGATATTGAGTAGGATTAAGTGTAAAAGACTGACATAGTATTATATACGTAGATATAGCGTATATGGTATCATGTGCCGGTCGTGAAGTCACTTTTACGAAGTGGGTTACGACACATACAAGTAATATCTTCAATTTCTATTTATAGGTTTGGATTCATGCGCCTTTATAACAAGTTTTGAAGGTTTTATGTAAGGCACTTCCCAATGTTGGCAAGTTAGGGTAACATACATTCAATCTTGTAAAAGATATAAATTGACAAGATTGACTGGGTGTTACTTTATTGAATACTTAGCGAAGAAATAAGTATATGAGTTAAACTCTCGAATATATGAATATACAAGCATTGGACTTCGAAAACGATCTTTGATGTTTTTGAAAGTCTTTCTTGATGAACAACAAAAACTTGAAAACCCTCTTAGATTCCAAAGTTTAATTGAAGAGAACAAATGCAAAAGGTCAGAAAGATAGTAGTACTAAAAGAAAAGTGCAAGACTTTTTCAAGTTTACAAAAATATTGAAAACGAGAGTACAAGAGTTTTTCTTTATCAACATTATAATTTAAAGCACATTTCATAAGCTGAAGTTTATTTCATGTTAAAATTTGTCATTCTCACGAGTTTAGTAAATGAAGCTTGTTTCATGATTGAAATATATTTCATCGATAAAACAATTTTAAAAGTAAAAAATGAAGAGCATTTCAAAGAATGAAATGTTCTTCATTTTAATATTGAGGAGATTAAAAAGCCTATTATGTCAAACACAAAACACACTTGAAATAATGGAGCACATTTCATGTTATCAAAGAAAATATAATGCATTTGATATAAATGAAGCACATTTCGACTGTTGAAGCACATTCATTTTAAAATCCTTGAATGGACTTAACTTTCCATTTTGCATGAAGCACATTTCAAAGGTGGAGCACACTTTGTGCATGAAACACATTTCAAAGGTGGAGCACACTTGTGAAACAAATACTAAGCTCATGTAATGCATTTCAATGATGGGGAGTGTTTCATTGTCTAACATGTCCACAAGTATTCCGTTAAGGTGAAAATTATTAAATGGAATTAAAAAATACACTAGTTTAATTTAACATCCCAACTTAATAACCAACCTCAAGCATCCCACACTGAGAAAATTATCAATGTCAATTAAAAAAATTAAGTTAAAACCCCACGACCCTTTTCAAAAATAATATGGAGAGAAGATCAAAAGACAAGAGAAATGGGTTTATATATACAACATATATTGTATAATATATGAGATGCAGAGTTCTTTTTGTTATTTTTTTTTAAGGATGCAATACAAATCTTTATAATTCTAGTTTTTGAACTAAATTTCGTGTGACGTCCCAAGGATTAATTAATTATTATTTTGTTTATTTCTTTAATCTTTCTCAATAGAATATTATTATTATTATTATTTAATATCTAGTTTTCTTTTTCAACAAGGATATTTTATTTTACTTATTTTTTAAACATATTATTTACTTTTTTTTTGTATTATGCGTTACCCCTTTAAAACAAATTTCATCTTCGAACAATGCAAAAAGGGTACTTATATCGAATGTGAGTTAATGTCATCGTGATTAGGTGCTCCTCATGAAAATATTTGAGTACTTGGTCCACATTTTACTTTCCAATTCTCAAGTCGCCTCCTTCACGCAGTGATGCCTCTAGAGGATCATAACTAGTGGCATGTTCTTAGTCCTCAAGCTATGTATTTTGTAATTTAGTATGATGACTACAACATCTGCACATGTTGCATCATTCTTTCACAACATTGAAGCATGAAACATGTTACGTATCAAGGACATTCAATTCTACAAATCTAGCTAATAGACACATTCACCTACTCATTTAATGATCTCAAACGACTTAATGAATCTAAGTGAGAACTTCCCCTTATGTACAAACCTCCTAGTATCCTTAGGAGGACGAAACTTCATAAATAACTATATCTCCCTCTTGAAACTCCACAGGTTTTCTTTGTTTGTTAGTATAACTTTTCTGTCTACTCTTAGTCGTAGTCAACTTCTTCCAAATCAATTTGATTTGGTTGTTGATCTCCTCAGCTAAGTTTGGCCCAATGAGCACATGATCGTCAAATTCTATCCAATATGAAGGGAAGCTACATGGTCTACCATAGAGAGCTTTATAAGAAGCCATCTATACATTCTCCTAGCAACTGTTTTTGTAGGCGAACTTAGCTACATGTAAATACTTGCTTTAATCGCCCTTTAAAACAAAAACACTTGCCCAACTCTCTCAGAATGTCAATTTGTCTAGGGATGAAATGTTGTATTCCTTGTAAACTTAGTGCCCAACTCTCTTTGTAAACTCTGTCAAAATTGGAACATGAACTTAGTATCCTAGTTTGATACTATAGTCTTTGATACACTTTGTAGACTCACCATCTCTTATTTGGTTATGTCCTTTTCATTCCATGTTGCCAATAAGTTTTGAAGATATTTTGGTACATCTCGTTTGCCCCATGATATAAAGTATACTTTGTTTGATGTGTCTCATCTAATATCGCTTTGCCCATTCTCAAATATACAAACTTTGTTATTCAATCTCAACATACCCTCCATATCGATTCTGAAATCACCATGATTACCTTATCTTACACCTCCTATCATATTCAAAGCTCTAGACTTCTTTAATCTTTAGCATACATTAAATCTCTTTCTATATAAATAGTGTCTCGAAATCTTCATGACAAATATCTTTCCAATTCATGATTACCTCTACTTTGAAAGAAGTGAAAATAATTGGAAAGAATGGTTAAACTAATGCTTAGAAAACATTTCGTGCAATGCAATCTTGGAAAAGCATGAAAATACTGATTTGAAAACATTTTGTGCCATATAATATTAGAAGAGAATAATGATTAAAATAATGTTGGGAAAACAATTTTAGGCAATGCAATATTGGCTAGTAGTCCAAGAAGATAAGTCTTTGATGAGATAGCAATTTGTGATATGATACGATAACTCAACTCAAACATAACACAAAGTTAACGAGTTTCACTTTAATATAAATGAGTTTGGGTCTAAATGGTTGAACACGATTAAATACGACTATATTCGGGTCATAAATAGGTAAACTTCATAAACTTAAAAATGACATGTTTAATACAATTAAAAATAAATTAATAAATATGTTATAAATAAGTTAATCTAAGTGTAGTTTATTTAATAACATAGTAAGAACAATCTTTTTAACTTTTTAAAAATATTTTAATTTAATTTGTAATAAATTATTTATGTATTTTATATTTAATTAATATTTTAAAAATAATTTTAAAAATTAGACAGAGATTATTTGATATATTATTTTTTTAAGAAAAATGATTGTACTATAAAATAAAAAAATACTACGCCTCTTTAAAAAAACTATCTGTAACCAAAAAATACAACATTAAAATAAAAATATGAAAAGTAACTTGATTCTCAAATCTTTTAAAAAAATTTCAAAAAACACTAAACCTAATTTTTTTAACATTATTTTATATTTTTTCAACTTGCCCTAAAAAATCAATATATCTCTTTTTGCCTAATCTAAAATATTATAATATTTCTCATAAAAACATCAAACCTAATTTTTTTACATTATTTTTATTTCTTTAACAAGAAAATATTAGAACCAAATAAAAATATAAAAATATCTTGATATCTCAAATCTTTAAAAAAAATCACAAAAAAAACAATAATCCTAATTTTTTTAACATAATTTTTTATTTCTTCAACTTGCCTTAAAATATTATATCTCTTTTTATCTTAATCCGTTATTTTTTAGAAAAGCACTAAGCTTAGTTGTTTGTAACATTATTTTTTATTTCTTCAAGAAACAAAAATACTACATCCAAAAAAATATAATAAATAACTTGACATTTCGAGTCTATAAAAAAAATCTTTAAAAAGCCTAAAATCTTTTTTTATTTCTTTTTATTTCTTCAATTTACCTTAAGAAAATATTATGTGCCCTAAAAGAATTTTATATCTCTTTTATCTTAGCAAAAAAATATTACATTATTTATCAAAAAAGCACAAAGCTTAATTTTTTAACATTCTTTTTTATTTATTCAACCAAAAAACTCCACCCAAATAAAATTATGAAAAATAACTTGATCTCTCAAATATTTAAAAAAAGTCTCAAAAACATTAATCATAATTTTTTTAGCATTTTTAATAATATTTAATTTAAAATATTACATAAGTTATTAAAAATGGCACTAAGCTTAATTTTTAATATTAGCTTTTATGTTTGAATATAAAATATTATACCCTAATAAAAATTATAAAAAATAATTTGATCTCCCAAACGGAGCAGCCTGTAACGTAGATATTTTTCCGGCCGAGGAGGACAAATGGCATCTTCTCATATTTTACGACACGTGCCTTAATTCGGGGACTGTGAGTGTTCCCCTCAGGGAAGAACCGGACAAAATCCTTTTCTCCTTCTCCTTTCCCAAACTTCCACGTGGCAGGAATAATTGTACAAACAACTAGCCAGCCTCCTTATTGTCCTACATTGTTTTTCAAAGAAACGCATGCTTTGTTTCTGAATTACAAAAAAAATAAAAAAATAAAAAATAATGCTTTGTTATTAATACATTATTAAGGGCTAGAATGTTAATAGTGTTTCATAAGTAAATAATATTATTAATTTATTAATATTAATATTTATTAAATAAATTATATTTTAGTAATTAAATTTATTTTATGGGAGTTATAATTACATTTACCTAATATAATTTTTAAAAATATATGTTTCTTTTAATAATGTATAATTTAAGCTATGCATAATTAAATAAAAACTATACATAATTATCTAAATTTTGAAAAATTATTTTTATTTTTAAAATTATTTTTTCCTTATTTCTTAAAATAATTGAAAATTTGCATTTTGAATTAAAAATTAACAATTTATTTATCTTTTTTAAATAAGTAGAAGATACGCATTAAAAATTATGACACTTTAGCAACTAAATATCGTTGAAAATTGATGATTGTGTTTCATAAACATCAAATGTTTTATCATTGATGTTTAATACCGTAGCACTCACTGAGTGTCAGCAAAGTTGGTAAAAAATAAAATAAAATAAAATAGGGTATCACTTTTTACTAGCATTTAAATGTGTAATATCTTTTTAATAATTCTAAATATTATAATTATATAAAAAATATAATTAAAATAAGTAAAATATTATTTAAAAATAAATTTTTTTTAGCAGTAGATTAACTTATGGCAAAAAAAAAATCTGAGAGATTCAAAGAAAATGTAGAAAGT
>JAJIYU010006904.1:0-20011 GCA_030144865.1 Tinospora cordifolia | reverse complement strand
TTGATTTGTTTTTGCTTTTATTCTAGTTCTTTGCATTTATGTCATTCAATTATCATGTTGCATGACCAAGAGAGTATGCTCTATAGTTGCGTCTTGTACGATCTTCTACATCATAAATCGAAAATATGTGCTTCTGTTGGTTTATCATGTTATACTGTTGAAATGTTTAATTATTGTTGAAATATTTATTTACTATGCTCTTGCACACAAAAATCAGATTAAATAAGATTTCAACCACGTACCGATATGAGAAACTTTCTGTGTTCCATGTAGAATTGGAATTGGCTGTCAATACTGACACCAGCATGGAACGGGTTTCAATAATAATCCCACTGAAAATGGGTTTGAGTTTCAGAATTGATCTCTCTCCCTAGATCTGGAGCACAGAGGGTATTCCCGTTCGGTCTAAATTACGACTGAATTAATATATTGGTTGGATCGAATTAATCTCTAAAAGTGTTTGATCTGCTTGCATTGTCTGGTTTGAATAATGGATTAAATAGATAGAATGATTCACTGGGCTTTTTAGCTCACCCCCTGTTTTTCACAACAGGAAATTAATCAGCCTACGAGGAGATTTACCCATTAAAAGTTTTTATTTATTTCGATGTAGGGCACATCGGCCCAAGTGAAATCATGTATTTTCAGCTTTGAATTTATTTTCGTTGTGATGGATTATTGTACTCGGAATTGTCGAATGAATAAATGAAGAATTTTATTTACCATAATGTCATTTTGTACATAGACTAATGTACATAAAAACCCTATTGCATTTGAGGTCTAAGAAGAAGAAAATGTAGCACGGGCCCGTCTCCCGGGCATCCCAAGATTTTTGATCAAAGAGAATTGAATCGTCAGATGACGTGAAAAATGGGACTTGGGAGGCGGGGTGTTACACTACTTTACCCATCTCATTCGTCCCAAAGCAAGAGTTGAAATTCTTCTTGCTCTCTCTTTGCCTCCTTCTTGGCAAACTTAGTTTTTTTCTTCTTTTCTTCAACTATTCTAAATAACTTGCGAGGTAGTAGCAACGAAGTGCTACAAAGATTTTAGAAAGCAATCTTGATGTGAGTTTCTTTTCTTTCTTTTAATTTATTATTTTGATTTAGATAATGCTTGCTTGTTTTATTAGTTTGATTTTATTCTTGTCCTTTCGCATTTATGTTATTCAATTATTATGTTGCTCATGACCAAGACAGTATGTTCTGTAGTTGCATCTTGTACGATCTTCTACATTAGAAATCGAAAGTCAATATGAATGTTATACTTTTAGAGCTATTATTTTTTTTGAAAATACTGTTTATGACTAAAAGAATATGCTCTGTAGTTGCGTCTTGTACGATCTTCTACATCAGAAATTGAAAGTCAATCTGAATGTTGTACTGTTTAAGCTACTATTTATCATGCACTAATATATTGTTTATGACCAAGAGAGTATGTTTTGTAGTTGCGTCTTATACGATCTTCTACATAAAAAATCGGAAGTCAATGTTTGTGAATGTGAATGTTATACGATTGAAGTATTTAGATACTGTTGGAATATTTATTTACTATGCTATTGCACACAAAAATAAGATTAAATAAGAGTTCAACCACACACCGGTACGGGGGCCTTTCTGTGTTCCATGTAGAATTGAAACTGGCTGTCAATACTAACACCAGAATAAAATGAGTTTCAGGAATGATCCCACTAGAGATGGGTTTGAGTTTCAGAATTGATCTCTCTCCCCAGATCTAGAGCACAGAGATCATCTCCGTTCGGTCTAAATTACGACTGAGATAATATATTGTTTGAATCGATTTAATCTCTGAAAATGTTTGATATCCTTGTATTGTTTGGTTGAAATAATGAATTAAATAGATGGAATGATTCACTAGATTTTTTAGCTCACCCCCCTATTTTTCACATATCAGGGAATTAATTAGTTTACGAGGAGGTTTATCTATTATAAGTTTTTATTTATTTCAATGTAGGGCGCATCGGCCCAAGCTAAATCATGTATTTCAGCTTTGAATTTATTTTTCGTTGTAATAGATCATTGAACTCAAAATTTTCGAATGAATAAATAAAGAAGCTTATTTACTATGATATCATTTTGTACCTAGACTAATATACAAATGAACCCTAATGGATTTGGGTCTAAGAAGAAGAAAATATAACACGGGCCCATCTCCCGGGCATCCCAAGATTTTTGATCAAAGAAAGCTAGACCGTCAGATGACGCGGAAGATAGGACTCGGGAGGTGGGTTATTACATATGGTGTTTTTACCTTAAGAAACGATCATCAAATGGCTATGCAAACAATCCTTCAAAACCCGGATCACATAACCCCTCTGTTACTATTGTTTAACTATGTTGGACAACCCTGTTTCATGGTCATTTCTGTCTCAAAGAGCTGGGGGTTTGGACCAAAGGTAAGGACGGTCTTAAAGAGCATAATGCAGAAAACCAGCAGTTATGGGGTGTAAGATCATGCAGATCAGAGTTGGGACAAAGAAGTTATGGGTAGTTGAAAATGACTTGTTGCAACACAAATTTGCAGAAAAACTAATTTTTGTGTTGCTTTGGGGGGGTCTTTGCATGATCCAAATGATGCCACGTGGCCACCCAAATAACCTAGGGTGGCCTAGCATGGTACCCCCCTTGTCGAAATCCAAGGGACCGGTCGACAATGGTGTTAGAGGCCGAAAATTTGACTTTAAAACTAAGGGTGACCATGATTTTCTGGGCTTGGGGTTTGCTGAAAATGAGAGAAAAAAGAGATAAGGGAAGGAAGAAATGGGCTCATGGGCTGTCTAGTGGGTGGGTTGGCCCATGAGCCATGGTCTAGCCCGCATGGCTGTTAGTTGCATTGCATACTAATATTATTATATATATTTTACATATGTTTTGCATGAGTTTAGGTAGAAAATATGATATAATTACTCATAATTAGATGCATGATCAATTATATTCATATTACATATTATTTATGCATTTAGAGTATTTTAATATAGTTTTTTTCTTTATATTTATTTATATTTTTAATTTAATGTCCGAGGAAAGATTCTCAATTATTTTGCAGGTTTAAAATAATTGAAACACGACACATGAATTAAAGTTTCATAAATTTGGTGAGCAAGGAGCGTAAATACAAAGAAGAAGCAAAGGCAAGATTGGAAGCCAAGATAAAAATACATTACAATTTAGAGTTATAGTCTAATAATGAGTCTAAAATACATATATAAATAGGCCAATACATTAATTTTGTATTCATTCAATTGGAGGTTCATGATTCTAGTTTGGAAGCAATTCTTGAAGACCAAAGAGAAGAAGAACCGAAGAGCAAAATTGACGAACAGAATTGAAGAACAAGATCAAAGGCTAGTCTAGTATGATTTTTATTTTATTTAATTTTTTGTTTGATACTTTCTTGAATATGTCTGGCTAATTATTTTTATTTCTAGGATGTAATTTAGATTGTAGGAAATTTTGATTTTTATTTCGATTAATTTATTTTGAGATATTGTTTTATATTCTGTGTGCTTAATGCTTTTTATTGATTGATCACCTATAAATTGAATTTAGATTATTGAATTAACTCAGGAGAGAGGTTCAATAATTAGATAATTAGAATATAGACCTATCTGAATTAATTGACCGGAAGGTTGTTAATTCTATAAGAGGTTGCATGTGATTAATATTTTTAAAGCATTAGTTTATTGACTGTACGCCTCGGGAGGGGGTATTAGACAATTTAACTGATAGGATTAAGGTGCCTCGGGAGAGGGTTTTAATTATTTGTGCTATAACCTACAAGAACAAAATTTAGATTAATTGAAATAAATATTAAAAGTGAATACATGATATTTTACTATCCTAAAATTTTAATTCATATATTTTTCAATTTAATATTCACTTGCTTTCAATTTGATTTTAAATTTAATTTAAGTTTAATTTAAGTTTTTAATATTTAATTTGATTTTAAGCCTTAATAAAATTGAGATTAAAATTAAATTGAGATTTAAGATATTAACCATAAACCGTTCCCAGAGGACGATAATCCGGTATTTACCGAATATATTACTATTGCGATCCTGTACATTTGCAGTGATCCCAACAATGGCCTCCTAGCCCATGCTCATGAAGTTCCCTTTTTTTTTTTTCCTCTTTTCTCTCTCTTTTTTTTTTCTTTTCCCTTTTTTTTTTTTCTTTTTCTTCTTCTTCTTTTTTGAGATTATTCTTTCACCCATCATTTTTCTCAATTTTTTTAAATTTACTTATTTATTTATTTCTTAAAAATTTTATATTTTACCCAAATATCAATATTTTTCTCTTAAAAATTAAATAATTATTCAAAGATTATTTATTCCTTCCAAAAATTTAAATAATCACTCCAAAAATTATATTTTATTCGCAAAAATTATATTTTTCTCAAAAATTAATATATTCTTTTTTCAAAATGGTATTTCTTAATTAATCTAATTTCTTTCAGATAAATGGGTAAAATTATAAAAATTGAGAAAATTTATGTCTTTTCATTAAAAATTCAGAAAAATACATGTGAATACATATATCAAACTCATAAATTTTGTGTCTCAAAAACATGGGTCATCACAAGAAAGTTCGCATCAACGAGACACCGTAGAGTAGTTAGTGGTAGATCTCGCTAATGAGGTCATGTCTGCAATAAGAGTTGTTTCCTATTTTAATAGGGTATGGGCTTAGAGGGTTATTGACTATTTTATTCATTGAATTATCATTTGAAACATAGCCATGGCGTCATATGTTAGTTTGATTTTTATAGAGGTTCATTGAACAAATATGTCATTATATGTTTTTAGTTATTAATCTATTTGTTTGTTTATCTATTCACTCATATGATTTTGTAGAATATGACTTGGTGGGACGAGAAAATTATTTATGATAATATAACAATAATGCCCGGGTTCTCGATTGTGATACATGGATGCATAAAAAATGATGCATCTATATGTGTGAAATACGTATATCATGGTTTATGGTTCTAGAATCGGGGTGTTACAAAAGTATTTATAAGCACAAAAAATATATCAAAAGATTGAAACTCTTCTAAAATATAAAAAAAACTCATAAAATAAGTTTTTGACGTTAATTTCATGAACAACAAATTTTAACATCATAACACATGATACTTATTATAAAATAGTATACTAAAATAATGTAATACAGTAATCCTATGTTCATTCATGCAATGTTAGCATGCGACAATTTTTGCATCTTCTTTTCACGTTAAAATGTGACACATATTACACATGTACACACATATATTGGCATTCTATCTCAATACACTTATTCTTAAAATGTGGCCTGAGCTAACATTAGAGGCATGAACTCCATGTGATTTCTCTCCAAATAAAAATGTCACAAACTCTTTTGCTCTTTAGGGATGCCCTCGGCGTCGAGAACCATGCACTAGGGTGTATGTGCGACTCGTTCAGATCATGAGTTGGAACGAAAGAAAAGCGATCCTTTTTTCAGTATCAATGACCTAGTTGCAGACAAATTCTATTATATAATAGTAGCATGAGTTCTTCCTTAAAGGTTTTCAAAAAGAAAAGGATAGTGAGAGTTGTTATGTTGTCGATTTATTATTTGCTTTCATTGGTTTACTTGGTTGCTTAAGGAAGCCAAACAAAATGTGACAACAATCCATGAGCATGACTGCATTTGTTAAGGTGAAACTCTTGGTTTCTATGTCAAAACTCAAAAACACATAAACACAAATTGATCTTTGTTTGGTTTTGCTGCTTGATTGAGGAAGAGAAGTTGTTTTACTCTTTGGTCTTTAATTTATTTGGATGTACTTTAAATTAAAAGACAACGCTCCACGCACAAATTATATGTTCATCTTCTTCTTATTTTTCTCATGATTTTGACGCGTGGATCAAAATTTTCACAAATAGCACAAAAGTTACACTATTTGTGATGAAACTATGCGACAAAAACTATGTGACAAAACCTATGATGAATGCTCTTAATTTTTTTTTTTTTGGTTTTTTTAGTTCTTTCTCTTATTTCTCTTCTTTGTGTGATGAAATGACTCAAAGCACAATTGTACTTTTTCTTTTTGAAGTTTTTTTTATTTAATATATGATTTATTAAGTTGATGAAACAAATTATTTTTAAATGAATATTTAAAGTGATAATTTTTATTTTTTAGATCATTTGATGTGTCAATGCTATATAAATAACAAAACATTAATGATACCTAAGATACAATTTGTTAGAAATAAGATGTTTTTATTTTATTATTGAAATTTAAAAATTGATATTATTTTGTCAAAAGCTAAAAATTGTTTAGATTTTTTTTTCTTCCCATTTAACCCTTATAAATACTACCCTTTGAAAGTATACGAGTACTTTAATTTTAATATTATTATTTCAAAAAAAAACCTCCTCCGCCCGTATACAATTGAGATTTGATTCGGTGTGAGAACCGAAGGAGAGAGGTTGAGAACCCCGTAACGAAGGACTCATTCGTCCTTTCCTAAAATCCGTTCTAGTTTCTAAGTTGGGGTCAAATTTTAGGGTTAGGGTTTTTTTTGTCGAGACAGAGCTTCTTCTCCTATATAACTCGAACGCGAGTACTAGGAAGCCGGGAGCCCATGCGGCTTCAAGAATCACCAATATCAGACTAACCCTCTTCGCTATTCCTGTTTTTAGCACTACGAGTTCTCTTCTGGATTAAGATCTGTGGCCTGGAACTCTTTTTTTTTTTTTTTTTTTTTTTTGTTGTTTTTTGTTGATGATGATGATGCTTCGATTCTTATGCTTTTTACTTCATCTCTCGGCGCTTTTGTTTTGGTAATCAAAGGAGTTAGTTTTGTGAATTAACCTCGCAACCTCGATTCATCTCGGGTGCTTTGCGATCAAACACTCCTGATATGGATATGTGGCTTTTTAAAGCGCTAATCCGTCGTTAAACAACAGAACCAGGGATTAGGGTTACGCTGGCCTCGATATGTTTTTTTTTTCTTTTGGTTTATTTTTGTACAGTTTGAGAACTGTGGCAGTGATGACAGAAAATTCGTTTCTCGATGCTGACAATTTCTTCGGAATTAAGAGACCAAATTTTTAACATCAATGGGTGATGACCTTAAATGTGCGTGTCTGAGCCCTCAAGAACTGTTGTTTATTTCGATTGTTATCGATTTTGAGATTGTGGTGCGATGATTATAAAGTAATTCCTCGTTCTGAATGCTATTGCCATGGCATGACAGACTTCTTACACCCATAGAATATGAGCACCATTCTTATTAGTCTTCCATGTGTTTTTTGGAATCAGTAAATTTTCATTGAGAAAAAACTGCTTTTTTTGAATCACGGAAGTATTTTGGGTTGAAGAAGCTTAAAGCTATGGCAGATTTGTTTTAAGAAATCCTCATTTTCACCCAACTAGTGAAAAATTTGTGATATCGATCTTTACTGTTCCAGTTTTCTTGGTTTTCCGTCTTTAATTGTTGCTCGAATTAATGATTTTGGAAAAAAGAGATTTGTTTAGGGCTTTACGGCCTTTTTAGTGCATCTCCAATGCAGAGATAGCTGGCGCTTAATATTTCTGCTTGGCGTCAGACATATTTTTGCTTGGCGTCAGACTCACCATGACCGAGCGCATGATGAGTAATTTTTTTTAACCTTTTTTTTTTTTTTTGTAGCGCTCCCTAAATATATATATATATATCAAATAATTAATTTATATAAATAATTTTTTTTAACTATTTTAAATAACTAAAATTAATAAATGATTTTACAAGTAATATCTTAATTAAAAAAATTAAAATGTATTTATTTTATTTTATAAAATAAAAAATAAAAAATCATTTTAAGTTAAATAGTATATATATATATATATATATATTTTAAATATAATTTTTAAATTAAATAAATAGTTTTAAAAATTTTAACAAATATTTTTTCAATAAATTTTTGAAATAACGATTATTAATATTTTAAATAATTATTAATATTTTTAATTTACATGTGAATAATAGTTATTTATTTAAAAATACATTTTATAAATAAAATATTATAAAATAACGATCAATAACATTTAAAATTTAATATTTTTAATTATTTATTAAAAATTTAATATTTTATATAAATAATTATAAATAATTTAATTTTTTATATAAATGAAAATAATAATTATTTTTTTAATTAAATGTGAATAATATCTATTTTGAAAAAAATATATTTTATAAATAAAATATTATAATTAGTGTATTTAATGAATTGATGTGATTGGGAGACTCGTATAATATATTTTAATAAATGTATAACATTGTGAGTGAGAGTTTAATGAGTAGATGATATGGATGATGAAATTAATATTGTAGATGATTTAATAAACCATGGTATTGGAGATGTCCTTAACGAGTCTTTTCTCATGATTCATTTGTGGGCAGTAGAGGAACATTTGTCGTGAAGGAAGGGGGGCTTGTTGGAAATTTATAAACGCTAATGGTTTTTATGCCTTTCATTGCTTGGACCCTTGTATAGGATAATTGAGCTGCCATTTCTCAGTAAGTTTTTTAAATATTTTCTTAAAAATTAATCTCTTTATGTATATAAGCTTTATTTTACATATTTATCTAATAATATGTTTAATAAATGATTGAATAATTAAAATTATGATATAAATATTATTATCACTAAATAAATATTATGATATACATGCATAATTGATCATTTTTTAAATTATGATTTTATTGCAACATTAAATTGATTGCCAAAAATAAAAATAAAAAATTTATTTGTGGAAATAAACCATGATAAAACTATCAATAAAACATATTATATATAAATAAAAAATGTGACATTAATTGTGGAAATAAATTATATTAATTAGGTTAGCCCTTTTATATTCTTTATAGATTGTTATTTGACAAGTAGAAAAGTTTTTTTGTTAATTTAGGAAAGAAAAAAGAAAAGAAGAGGAACAAAAAGAAATGCATAAAAGCTACTTGTCATCTTTGGCAATTGTTTTAGATGTCCATTTGCAATCTCCCATATAAGTAAGATATGTGCATGCTTTTACTAATAAACAACCATGTTTCACCTTCCTAGAGAATATCTTAATCTTGCTTGTCAAATCAGTTCATACCATTTTTTGGAGTTGAAATTGAAATTGGAACAGCAACGGATGCATCAATAGAGTGGATGCCAGGAGAAAAGAAGCCTTTGAATGCAGAGCCGTGCAAAAGCCATTCATCATCATAAATTTTCATGTTGGCTCACTACCTATGTTAAACATAAATTTATTAATTTTATGTCATGTTTGAGTTGAATTATGTTTTATAATTTAAATTATTACTTCTATTTATGTTCGATTTAAGGGTATTTTTAATGGTTAGAGTATATAAGGATTTGATAGTTTTATTATATTATTAACTTATTAAATTTTTATTTGTTAAAATATTTCTTTAATGATTTATAATTTGTTGGATTGTATTAACTGAGACTTAAAGTCACATCAAATTATTATTTAACTTATATATTATTTATAAAAAGTATATTATTTATAATATGAATAATATAAATTATTTGTACTTAAGTAAAATTATTTAAATTATTTAACATTATTTATTTGAAATAACTTGTTTACTTATTTTTAGAATATGGGCTTTATTTTTTTAAAAAAATAGTATTTATTATTTTTAAATATCATTTGAAGACACGTTATTTGTTCATTTAATATTTAGTAAATAATATGAGTATATTAGTTTTAAAATATTATTATTATTATTATTATTTTTTAATTAAAATTTATTTTTAAAATTTAAAAAAAATTACATAATATGTCATTATTTTAAAAATATTATCAAAAATATTTTCAGAAACCTTTTGTTTTTCATTTTTATCAGTATTACGATTTTATTTACAATAATACCTGCATAGAAATCCAGCAACGCTATTATCGCGATCGTGACCTGATTTTTCGATGATCGTGTTCTAGTTTCTTTGTTTTCAATTGCGATTGTGTTATAATTGTTTGATAAAGCAGGAAAAAAAATGGTTGTAGAATGAGCAGGGGCAAAAATCAGCACGAAGAAGATGATGAACAGTGTCGATGAACAGTACAGATTAATGAAGGTTGTATATTTATGTATATTTCGGTATATTTTTCAAACAGTAACAATGAACAGTGATGAACAGTATCGATGAATAAAGGTTGTATATTTTGGTATATTTCTCAAATAGTACGATGAACATTGCCGATGAAACAGTACCAATGAATAACAGTTGTATATTTTGGTATATTTTGGCATAAAGATCAGCTATAATGATCATGAAACATATTATGATGATATATTTACCTGTCTTGTACAATATATACATATATTTACTATAAATATACACAAATTTACTGAAATATATAGGAAATATACTAAATATACCATAAATATTCAGAAATATACTCATACTTATGTAATGGGTCGGGGTATATTTTGGTATATTTCGGTATATTCTAGTACACATATGAGCTATATCGATTTCAAATGAGAAAAATCATGATATAATGATTATGAACAGATTATGATGATATATTTACCTGTATTTTATAATATACAAAACAAATATACCAAAATATATACAAACCTCTTTAACAGGTTTTAGTATATTTCGGTATATTTCGGTATATTTGCATATATTCTGAGCACAAAGAACTGTTATGCTGATTACAGACGATACATTTCAGTATGTTTAGTATACATATTACAAAAAATATAAATAAAATATACCAAAATATATAAAAATATACTAAAATATGCTTCAGAATTTAGTATACATATTACTTTTTATATATTGTATGCATATTATAAAAAATATAAACAAAATATACCAAAATGTATCATAATATACCATACTCAGATTCAGTTTATTGCAATGAACGATAACTTCTCATATTAACAAAATATACATAATAACAGTGCTGATGAATAGTAACTTTTCATATTATTTGAACTCAGAATCTCGTTTATTGCTTTTACTATCAATCTTGCCTTATTCATCCCGTTTATTGTGCCCTAAATTTATTATCTTGATTGTTTTCAATCTAATAATGCCCTAAATCGATTTGCTCGATTTATCTCAAGCTTTTTAAAGACCTGCAAAGCGGTAATGAAAAACGATAAACAGTAACAATGAACAATGCCAATGAACAGTAATAAAAAATTCGATTGCTAATTTTACGAGATTTTTCTACTTTTCAATTTTTGACATTTTTGTAATTAAAAATTGAATATCTGTATAACATTGAAATACATGATATTTTTGTAATATATTCTTAAATATTGTATAGATACGTATTTTTCCAAAAAATTTTGCATGTCGTTGCATTTGCGTGAAACTTTGATAGAGCCGGCCCAAGCTTAAAGAAAATTTGAATTTAGGAAATATTTGGCTGCCTTTACCTCTTTTGCTAGTAATTCTTGCCTAATTAGTAATCTCCCCATTAAAGCTAGATTGGAATATTCCTTTTTTTTTTTTTTTATTTTGCGAAGGCTGATGTGTCTCTAAATTTTTATTTGCAAGCTAACTCCCAATTCTATACCTTTCCCCGTCGGCATTTGACATCTATTAGAATCCAACGATAAGTTGCTTAGCATCCTTCCATATGCCATCATAAAGTTTAAAGAAGCTCATAGTATAAGTGAATATTGCTTGGATTACAACTTTCCTTGCCTCTTAAAGAGAAGAGCTCTGCATTTCATCATTGTAGTTTCTTCAAGATTTATGTCCTCCAATGAGCTAAATGAATGGTTATGAGTCCTCATAGACTGATTGCATGCTCAACGCCCAATGCTCAACACCCTGACGTTTGGTGAGGCATCTCTAATGGAATGCCTCGCCACGTTGTGTGCCACTGGGAATGCCCTTAGGTCACAAATTCCATGTCACCATATGAGCCCTACTAATGCCAACTCACTAGGGCACCACATACATGTGGACATGCTCGGGAATGACATATGTACACCTTGACTTACAGATGGCATTATCTCATTGGCACTCAAATTAGGGAACTTGGCACAAAAACATGACAAGTGGGGACACATAACCTACGTATCTATTTCAAGAGAATGTAAAGTGTCAAGCATACACTTGGCGATCCATGTGCCCCAAGATGGAATAAGGAGATGTGAACAAAATGTATGCGCAAGATTGCACCATGTGCGCAATTCATGAGATCGAAATTGAACTAAACAAAATTAGCCACTTGTCCACCATGTAGAGAGAGGATGCTCATGAGTAGCTTGATGAGGAAAATGTACGAAAAATCTTCCACGAACCTAGACAACATATGATGAAAAATACATGGAGAAATTCACTAAATCAAATTTAGAGGAAATCTTTCTCAAGAAACTTTCTAAAATGCGCTCTCTCTCAACGTTTCGTGAATTCCTCATTTCTTTCCTCGCTTTCTTCTCCCCAAACTGACATCCAAGAAAGATGAATATTTTACTTTCCAACTTCACAAGTACAGATGTTCTATGGAAAGAAAGGAAAATTAGGCATGTGTCCACCAAATAGTCACCCAAAGATTGTGAAGAAGTGTTTCCTTTCAAGCTTCCTTTCTTCAAGTTAAGAACGTTTCTTCTCTTTAAGAAAAAAAATCATTAACTTCCCCTCTTCTTATTATGAGGAGAAAATCAATATATCTTCAAGCATTCCTTTTTCACATCTGTACACCATAATCGACACCAAGAGAATCATCAAGAAATTTTCCTCCCAAGTTGTTTTCTTCAAAGATTTATACTCTCCTTTGTCCTTTATGAGACATCCAAGAGAACCATTGCACCCACAGTTTTTTCTTAAATCTTCATGTCTTGAAACTGCCACTGCTAAGGAAAAAAAATCAGCACCTCAATAGGACTCTTTATCACTATTACAAAGCCTAGGCTCCATTCATAACAAGCCCACACTTAATGCTTCTAACCCTAGGATAAAGCACCAGCAAAGAGATCATGTATTAGCTGCCATAAACACACCTTACTTCACCTTGAAGGATGTTAAAAAAATGGCCATCACACCTAGTAATCAACCCTTGAGAACGCCTTCCAATCTTACTCAAAAAATTCAAACGTTAGCATTCGCCCTTATATCTCAGTCAAAAAGCTCAAACGTTGTCTACTTCACCTTACTCATTTTCTTTTGAGCGGAAGGACTTACTTGTACAAACTTTTCTTTTCTTAATTTCAACCCTTAGACGTTGAATTCCTTTAGAAAATGAGATGGAAAAAATAGCCAAGAAAGAGAATTAAAATTGGAGACTTGTGAGTGAAGGTAAAACACTATCCCTAACTTCTATGTGCGCGTACACACACAAAAACAGAAAATCAGCCTTGAAGTATGGCTGAAACGTGACCCTTTGAGCATAAGATGGCCTAGACTATGTGCACATATGCTCAAAAAATAAGCCTTGAGGACACGCACATAATGCATGATGATTTAGGTAGTATGTGGACTCTTTTGGGGTTGAACGTGTTCAGTTATAGTCGGATGTATAAGACCCTTGTATCAGTATGAAAAGTGGCTAAAAGTTGTGACTTATAGGTCTAGATGCGCACATGAGCACATGACTAAGGCTAGATAAAGATTTGAAGATACATGTATAACGTTACCTAGTGTCCGGGTGGCGTGTAAACCATTAAGCTAAATATTTCCAGCTATGAAAACACACCAGTATTCACCATGGGAATGACCTTAAAGGGACCTTTAATTATAGCATTTAAGATTGGAACCATGGCGAGTAGAGTGTATGAAAGAACAATCTTGAAACTTAGAGCATTGAACATAAGATACGAAATATTAGAATGTTCTACTCCACTCTATGAAGTTGTAATATTCACCACCACAATAATAGTTAATGAATTGATTTTATTGATGTTAAATTAGTAGGTTTTCATACGTAAGGCCTTAACCTTAGACCACAAAGAATGACACACAAAGACAAGGCCATGATCATAAGTTTCAAGAATACTGTGCTCATTTTAGGGCATGATAGTGAGAGGACAAAAGTCATTCTAGAACCAGCCATGAAATCCTTGATTTAATGGCATAAAAACTTATAATAAGGTGTCGGATTCTATACCACTACAACAAACTCGGCTTTTAACAATAAATATATTCGTTGCTAAAAACTAATCTTTTGTTGCTAAGTTTGTTACTAATAGTGCGTGACAGTAGTTAATTAGCAACAAATAATTGATTCGTTGCTAATAGCTTTTTTAGTAACAAAAATATTTTGTTGCTAAAAAACATTTATAGTCACAATTTATTCCGTTGCTAAAAGTTGATTTTAGCAACAAATTAATTTGTTACAAAATTAAAATTTTAGCAACAAAATTTTATACTTTAACAACAATATTTTTTGTTGCTAAATTATGTCATTAACAATAATATTTGTTGCTAATTAGTTGCTTCAATGACAAAAAATAAGCTATAAAATGAACAAATTTCTTTTTTAAAAATTTATTTGTTGATAACAATAATAATACATATAAGTTTTACTTTTACAAAAATACCTGAATATATACAAATAGTTAAATTATTAAATAAATTGAAATCTGTTCAATATAACTCAATTCCTTCTCTCCAAAACTTAACAACTGAGCCAAAGATGCTGTCTTGTCCATTCTCACTATAGACTCTCTTCTCTGCATCTTCATCTATTGATCTTCTATTGCTGCTGCTGCTGATGACTTTGTTGCCAGTACTGCTTTTGCTGCTGCTGCAGCAGTAACATCTGCCTTTGCAATCTTTGACATGTTCTTGTGAAGCTCAGCATTTAACGAAGCCAATGCTATCCTTGAATTTGAAATGTTTAAGGAAACCAAAGCAGTCAAGCCTGTATTTGTAGAAGGAATACACACCAAAGAAATCAAGTTCTAGCCAGAAAATTTGAACCTTTTAGATGATTACTATCCCAAATGTGGCTTTGTGTAAAAACTAAGTCCCAACTAACATGAAGCAATCAAATCACAACAAATTTTATTTCTCTCACACAACATCAAGAGGAAGCCTCTTGCACAATTTGGGTTCTACGAAATAGAATGTTGTGCGACAAAGGAAAACTTCATAAAGAGCATAAAAAACATAAACATTTTGAGATGAAATAATAGTTAGGACATCAACAACATAATTTGAAAGAAGAAAACAGAAACAAACAAATTTAACCTAACTGAAGGTGAGAAGTGTTGTGACAAAAGTAATAGACCATTAGATGAACAAAATTAACTACCTGAACTCAACTAAACATTTACCATGTGATGTTACATGAATCCACTTCCTCCCCTCTAGTATCTTAAAGTACAAGTATTTATATCTTTTTGTCCATTTTTCTTTTGTGTTTCCCTCTACCTTTGTTACTACAGGTTCTTAATAGGTTGTTCTTCCCAGTCTTAGTCTCTAAAGAACTTTTTTGTATGTAACCAAATTAGATCAAGTCAAAATTTCTCCACTTTAACTTCAATTGAGGCTACTCCTACAATTTGTCAAATGCGTTCATGTTTAATTCTATTATATCTTGGCACACATACCCTGCAATATAGAAATTTCCACCACTCAGCGTAATCCAACATTTGTTCAATATAATAAAATTAGCCTACTAGCATGTTGCTAAAATTTTCCTATAAACATTAATATAATAATGCTAATAAATATAATATTGCAGAAGCACTAATCCATTTAAGCCAGCCCACTTAACTTTATTATTCACATTATCACTTATTTCTCCTTTATTAATAATAAATTCCAAATGTATCCGATCTAAATTTCTTAGTATCTCTTGACGTCTAGACTCCACCATCTCTTCAATACCATCTCTTATCAAAAAACAAAGAAAAAGAAGCATTTTACTTATTTCTACATAACTTATATTTGAAGTATTTTCAGCTGAACCTTTGATAAAGCAAAATGAAAAAAAGGAGCCATGCAGCAAACTCCTGCATTCGTAAAAGGGTTTGCTGAGTTGAGGTTCACATATAGCAGGACCAAACTCAAGAAATAAATCTTATAAAGAAGTAATGGTTCTAGACAGTCAAACAATATGAGATTTACTTCAGCTATAATCATATTATTGAAGTTAAGCAAACCAGTGTTCGACAAAACTAGTTCTAAAATCTTTGTAATGAAAAAGAGAGCAAAGAATTTTAACCCAAAAGGAAGGAGAGGAAGAAGAAAATACCAGAAATCAATTCCATGGATTTATCAGTCAGGTTCCCATTTTGTTAGAGGTTCAATAGAGTAAGGGAGGAAAGATCTTTGATGTTCTTTACACTAGCATCAGTTAATCCTCCTCCACATATCTCTAGGGATTGCAGGTTCTTGAAATCTGTATACACCAGAAAAGAATAAGATGTCAAACTTTGATATGTTGTGATTATGTCAGAGTTTTACACTCTAGTCAAGCCTTGTTCTCATTTAAGCAAGTCGGGGCAATCTTTCATTCTGTTCTAAAGTACAACTGTTAACCAAAATTAGGTAAGCATATGGAAGGGACAAACAACAGCATGTTAACATTGTAGGTTTCTAATTATATATATATTCAACCATATTTTGTACTGAAAACAATAAAAAATAAATGGTGAGACAAGAAGCCTATGATCAATAAATGACATGCCAAATGTAAAGCAAAGCCAATGTTGCAAACTCCATCACATTACTTGGAGCTGCCAAATATTTTAAATAAAACTTCTCACACCCTAAAAGATGTAAAACTGCAACCGGAAAAAATGCCATTAAAGAGCAAAAGGAAACATAATATTCTTAATGCATAATGAAAAGCTAGCACAACAAATTAACATCACATTCTAAGGAAATAATACAGAAATATTTTATTGAAAAGATCTTGTAAAATACTCAACATAGGCCAGTTCCCCATAAAATATAAAGAGATTCTCAAACAAACTACAACCATAACTCATTTAAGGAATTTATTTTCAGTATAATCCTTCAAGTATCACAAAGTCAGATTGTCACATGATAAGTAATATGGAAATACCAAAATCACATTAATATTTTCTTTCAAAATTTAATGAAAGAAAAAAAATATATGCTAGAATCTTTTCTTCTGACTTACAGCGTAAACAACTTGTTCCAAAGTCTGTAATGCGAGCCCCAAAAAGGTCCAAATGAGTCAATCCAGTTAAACCTGCAAAAGATAAATCTCAGGTATGTGCTGCAGTCTACACTCAAATTTTTGGAACACTCTTTAAATCATCTTCTTACATTAATGAGGGACACTTCCATATGAACATTATCAATGGAACACAATAATTCGTTATTTATAAAAAGCCAACAATAAATTTTGTTATACAACCAACAATAGGAACACTTTAAAGGACAAAAATATGTTAATTTTTAGATTAGAATTTTCTCCACTTCACAAATTTGCTGATGAATCAGAACCACAATTGGAAAGTCTTACCTGCATTGAGGCACACTTATCGATGACTATATCAACTTGTCTTTTTCCTTCTAGTCCACCCTAAGAATGTAAGATATAAAGGATTACAATAGTGCTCTAGACATCAACCTCAGGATCGTAGTTTCACCTTAGTACCTCTGGAGCCATGTAGTATGGGCTTCCAACTATCTCAGTAAACCTCTCACCTGCAAAAAAAAAAAAAAAGAAAAAAAAAATCACAAAATCAGAATGCAATGCTGGAGAAAAGAAAAAAAATATTAAACATGAGATATAGAATTTTTTTTATTTTTATTTTTTAGAAAACCAAATGGTTTGTTGGTGTCAAGAGTCACACCAACAGAGACTCAAGTGGGCAGACTCCATTGTTGTTGATGTTAGTGACCATCAAACATATTCACCATAGTGAATACATATATATATATATATATATATATATATATATACTGATAGGAGAGTATAAGGTAATAGCAATAAAACACCCATGGGCAAAGTTTACTCGTACAAGCAAATCAATGCTTTGAAATGTTTTTTAAATTAATAAACTCCTGAAATTTTCATCAGCAACCCAGTTCTTTCTAGCCTTACTACTTACACATTTAACACCCTCAATTTAGGTACAATCACCATATGCAAATGTCAATTTCTATAGAAAATAACCACATAAACAAAATATCAAGCAACATAGTTGATGAACATAACCACAGAATATAAATATCAAGCAACAGAATATAACCACAGATCAGATGAACAAGAATTATCCAAAAACCCTAAACCTCGTCTATCAGCTTAGCATCCACAGTGGAAACTTAATGAAGATCTAGAAAATGCGAGCAAACAATTAGGAATTAAAAAGAGAGAGAAAGAGCAAACCTTAGTCGAGGATACTCGCAGATGTCTTCGTTGTTGGGGCTGCTGCTACAAGCCCTCCTCTGCTTTCCTGATCAACATCTCGTCATCTTTCTCTAATTTCGCACGCTTTGCTTCTTCGTCTCTCTGTTATTATTGTCTAAGAGAGGTTTACAGAGGAGGACAATAGTGAACATGACAATCATCGAGCAACCATTTTTAGTATAGTTTCAAGCTCAGTCAAATTTAATTTCTGTGAACCAGATTGTTTTTTCTTCTTACCAACCATCTATGGAATTTTGAAAACTTTAAAAATGATCTGGAAATTAATTTGAGGCACACAATCTCAGATCTAGAAATTCGAGCGCAGGCAATCTCAGAACCACATCCGGAAACAGCCCGGCAAAGCGATTATTACTGAGATCCAACTCGAACAATAACTTCAACTTGCCGAATTTATGAGGAATAGTGCCGAAAAGCGATTAGAGTTGATGTGGAACAACAAGAGGTCGACAGGCAAACCAAGTTCCTCTGGCAAGTACCTGGCAATATCTCCATGGTTAAGATCAATGCTAGCGATGGTCGTGATGTTCGGATTGTTGAGTGCTACACACCTTCGTACTTACAAATAGTAGATACAACCCAGTTTCTCGTGAGATTCAGCGGATCTGAGATAATCGCTTGCTTCCGAGCTTGTAAAGCTATGTAAGCAACTCTAATTCTAGAGTTTCCCAAAAACGAGTGAAGGATCAATAGTGACATTCTCACCTCTGTCCCTGAACTTATCTCTGTAGCGTAGAAGTTGCCTTTGCTGAATGTATCTCACTTCAGCTTTAGTGAGCCTGTCATTGTTTCCAGAAAAGAAAACACCATTTTGATCAGTCGAAGATGATGAAGAAGGAGCGAACACCACTATGCGATGTCCATTGCAAGAGAGATCAGGAGGTTGTAGAGAAAGGGCGAACTGAAAGATTAATAAGACAAAAATGGAGCTTTTGCAGCAAATTACTTTTTGCGTTGCGAAAATTAGTGTCTAGCACACAAAAACAAAGACAAAAAAGTGTTGCTAACATACACAATAGTTAAAAGAAGCTAATTTCTAAACCTAGCATTTAGCAACAATATTTTCATTTTGTTGCTATTTTTTGTCCTATAATTTAAACTGATCCTACAACAAAACTATATTTTCCTTACAAAACTATTATTTAGCAACAATAATAGTTGTTGCTGATTTTAACTTCATGTTGCTTACTTTATGTGCACACTTTTAAATAGATAAAGAGATACAAAAATGCATTCTTTAGATGATGAATTAATAATATGCAACATGTTTAAACCCTAGACATAAAGCAAATAATGTAACAAATTGTAAGTGTAACTAGGGAAAATAATGTAGTACATTCAACAAGTAATAAACTTGGGGAGGCCCAAGGTCGAACCACAAAGATTGGCATAAATTTCTAAAACTAAGGTTTGCTACGTATAATAAAATAAGAAAATGAGAACAAGATGAAATAATGATAATATTTTGATAATGTAGGAATAACAATAAAATGAAAGAGTTAGGGCATTAGAGTAAAACCAATCATTTCTTCTCTTAGTTCTTCTTGAGTAAAATAATTAGGGATAGAAATAACTAAAGAGTTTTTCTACCCACAATAATGAATCTTTAAGCCCAAATGTATTAAAAAGTAGTGTTCTCCCAAAAGAGGTA
>JAJIYU010006903.1:0-20146 GCA_030144865.1 Tinospora cordifolia | reverse complement strand
CTCTGTGCTCCAGATCTAGGGAGAGAGATCAATTCTGAAACTCAAACCCATTTCCAGTGGGATCATTATTGAAACCCGTTCCATGCTGGTGTCAGTATTGACAGCCAGTTCTTCTACATGGAATACAGAAAGTCCCCCATATCGGTACGTGGTTGAAATCTTATTTAATCTGTTTTTTTGTGTGCAAGAGCATAGTAAATAAATATTTTAACAGTAATTAAACATTCCAACAGTATAACATGATAAACCAACAAAAACACAGATTTTTGATGTTTGATGTAGAAGATCGTACAAGACGCAACTACAGAGCATACTCTCTCAAACAGGAAAAAAAACGACTTTCGATTTCTGATGTAGAAGATCGTACAAGACGCAACTACAGAGCTTACTCTCTTGGTCATGCAACATGATGATTGAATGACATAAATGTAAAGAACAAGAATAAAAGAAAAAACAATTTAAGCTAACCAAACAAGCAAACATCATCTAAGTCAAAATAATAAATTAAAAGAAATGAAAGAAACTCACCTCGAGATCGCTTCCTAAATTATTTGTAGCACTTCGTGGCTACTACTTAGCGAACTATTTAGAATATCTCAAGCAAAGAAGAATTAGAACTAAGGTTGCCAAGAATGAGGCAAAGAGAAAGAGCAAGAGGAATTTTCAACTCTTGTCTTTGGGATGAATGAAATGGGTAGAGTAGGGGGGTTTATATAGGGCCCTCTTCCAAATAGTGTCTCTATCTTTCCAATGTGGGATTATTCATTTGTACACATGCCCACTTTAACATCTCAACAAATAAGATATTTCATTCATGAATGCCTTTCCTTTTCACATATACTTCTCTATGTATATTACCATCATACTAAACGAAATATTATTTTCATGAGTGTATCTAATTAATACTTTATAAATATACTTTTCTATATTAATATCATACTTAAAAGTACTATTTTCTTATTCAAATAGAGAAGCATATATTTACCCAACAATTCTATATGTCTATTATTAATCTATGTATATTTTTTTATACTTTTATGCTAACTAATTAATTGCGTATCAATGACAAATATATATATGTATATGTATATAAATATATACGTATATGAGCTAATAAAATGTGTTTTAAACTTAAATTTTAGTTATTACGTCACTAAAATTTCAGGTATTATAGCTAAATCACTCGAGTAATTATATCAGTTAGCCAAAAAATTCCATGCAAGTTGAGCATTATGAAATTTTGGCAACAGAATCTGGATAGATGACACGGAAGTATTCATTAACCAGGATAAAATCTTACAGTGAGTACTAGCCCAAATCTCGTGCCGCTCTTCAAACTCAGCATCAGTCTCAGTGGTTCCTTGTGTTGGCTCTTGTTTTTTGTCTGTGACGTAACGCCACATTCGACGACCATTGAGAAATATAGTCATTTGTTGTGTCCAAATATTATAATTTGTCCCATCTAAATGATATTAATGGGATGAGTAATATCGTTGAGCGCATCCATTACATATATATATATATAGATGATACGAGGCAAATAGAAAACAACTTAAGCAACCCGAACAACACAGAGGAAAGACGGCGGGACAATCCGAATGGTGCACAGCAGTGGAACGCAACACAACTACCAATTGCGAATCTGAATCGCAAACTAGAATCACACAAAAAACCAAAAACAAGAAGCACGAACAAGCAACACACCACAATTGCAAATCACAATTGAAAACAGGAACAACAAGCAACAGGCGAGCACGAATAAAGGAAACACGCGTAATCAAATCATGGAGAAATCGCAAACCAGAGCAGTGGGTGAAAACCAACCGGTGACTCAGTAAACAGAGGGTTGAGTAGCAACCGGCGGCAAACCGAGCAGCAAAGGCGGAGCAGTGGCAGTGTGCAAAGGGAAAATAGCCAACGCGATCGTGCGAGCAGTGGTGGTGATTGTGTAAGCAGCTAGCACGGTGGTGAATCCACCAGGGCTGGTGAGCACGAACGGAACACCAGGCAGAGAAACTGGCAGGAGAAAAAAAAACAGTAAGCAACAATCGGTAGAAACCGATAAGAATTGGCAACAGAAAAAAAGGGCAACAATCAATAGGTGGCGATGAACAGAGTAGATCTGGTGGACGACAACAACAGATGCACCAATGGCAGACAAAGAACAGGGCTGCACCAGCAGTGAGCATGGCGGAACACGAGCACGATCACGATGGTGAGCAAATGAAACTAGCGGCAGTGAGCACGACAGCAAAGGTGGCGGCAGCAAGGTGGAGATCACGGCGATGGCAATCTAGCGGTGACGAGCAGAAAAGAGATTCAGCAGCAGAGACACGGTGAAACTGCAAAACGCAACAACAGCAAAACAACAGAACAAGATGTAATAGGGCAAAAAAACAAAGTTTGGATGGTGGTTTTCATCAACAGAAACAAAAAAAAATGAAATAAAGAGACGATAGCAAATCTGAATAGTGGCTGTTGCAGTGTGCAATGGTTTGCACAACAGTTGCCTCCGAGGAGCGATCGAGCAATTGCCGAAGCCAATTGAACACCGAAAAAAAAGATAAACTTGCTCAGCTACCATAATGAATATTGAATTGCTTAAATTTTGAATGAGTATTTACATATACAAGGAGGATATTTATAGTTGTATAATAGTATAAAAATGGAAATATAAAACATATATCTATATATATAGTAACAATATATATATATGTGTGTGTATGTGTGTGTGTGCAGAAAGCAGGTCTGAAGCAATTTTGAAAAATTGGTCAATAGTTAATAAAAAAAGGTCACGTTAGCCAGGAAGAGTAAGAAATGACGTGAGGGCCTCACGTATAGCAGTAGTGTTGCCTCGCTAATGGAGAAGCATTATTTCCCTTCTTTATTTCATTTGTTTTGCAATTGTTAGGATAGATAACAATTGGATATTTTGGCCTTTTTGGTATTCAAATTCCAATAAAAAAAATAAGCATATTATTACATGGCATTAGTAGGGTTTTCCAAGATGATCAAATTGGAAAAGAGAAAACGTTGGCCCAAGTTTATCCAAGAAGAGGGAGAATTATATTGGTCACTTGCACAATAAAAAGTTTGTGCAACTGAATATTCAATAACATAAGTAATAACACAAAATAATAATAATAATAATAATAATAATAACATAAATAAGCAAAGTCAATTTTACTGATGGTTACTCAATTTTGTATGTTGTAATGGATTAATCACAAAACTTGATTTTGTAATTAAAAATTAAAGTGAACTTTTTGAAATGTATCACTAATGGTCACTCATGATAGAATCAAACTATCAACACGGAAAAGATGCTCACATCGCACACACCTCATATCCATGACATTCATTCTTTCTTTCACGTGAGACACAAACAACCATGTCATTGCATATTCATCTTCCTTTTTGTTGAGGTGGCAACCTTACTTGTTGAAGATATCACACTAGTTGTCTTCTTCATGCACCTTCATCTTCTTTCTCTTTGTTCCTCTTCTACTCACCTTATTCCATGACTTAACACCTTTTAGAAACTTGCCGAAAAGTTTGTTGTTATGTAGAACTAGTCTTCCACATAGGGTAAGCTTCACCAAGGCAGTTGGAAGAGGGTCGGTCATGAGCAAATTATCAATTGCCACCTGGAAATTCAATCAACTTTTCCAAAGACTCAATTCCATCATAGATCCTACCATCAAAATGATTATTCGAATTAAACAAACTGGAGAGATTATAAGCGCTGGAAATACTCCTTCTACTCACCTAGAAAATAAATTCCCAACCACGTCAAACAAAAAAAACAAATAGAAGACCCCAAATACCCGCTTGTGTAAACCACAACAACCTTGGTGAAGCTTACTCAACTTAGATAATTATATATTAGATGTTTTACAGTTTGTGGTTCAATATCAATCGATCTTAATATGCAAAAGACCCTTGTATTGAAGAAGCTCAATTACTTTTTTGTACTTTCAAAGGTGCAAAGCAAGTTGTTTTAATACCCCAAAATTCTTAGCTTTAATTAACTACAGTTTTTAACCCTAATTAACCATAGTTAATAGTAGTTAACTATAGTCATGAACTAGTTAACTAAACCACTATGGCACAAATAGTAAGGATGTTTAGAAAATTATTTTGGGTCAAAACGATCTAATCAATCGACGAATTTCATGTCGAAATGCTTACGATGCCAATGAAAATAAAGAAAGGTTTATGCATTATATATGATATAATTTTGCAATTCTTGTCAAGGCCCCTTCCTTAGGCCAAAGGGCTGTCCGACCGGCACAGTGGCCCGACGAACTCACTCACCATGTCAAGTTCGCCCAACCACTGTTAAGCCCTTTTCCAATCTCATACAACAAACGATATCAGAATAATTAAAAGAACTAGGGCGAAGGTAAACAGACAAACGAAGAGTAAACATTATATTACACGTCAGTCTTGTCCAAAATACATAGTTGACCATTTATACATACATAAGGAATGACCAACCTCTAAATCAAAAGACCAGAAAAGGAATAGAAAATGTTAGGGAGCTAGGCGATCACCACGCCCTTCCCTTTATCAGCCACTGAAGAACCTAAAATATTAATAGAGTAGTGAGCCTAAATCAATGTGGCTCAGTGAGTAGTAAGACCAGCATGTCCACCATAACTAGCATTCCAAAATAGTGCATGCATGCATGAGCAGTAAAAATGATATAACATTCGAATGCATGACATAGTATGAAAGCAGTTATAAACAGTGTAACAGTTTCAGAAAACATCTCAAATCTATGCCAGTTAAAAACTGTATCCAGGCTAGGTTCAAATCAACAAACCTAACCTATGATTATCGCTCGAGCGGGTCCTGAGTCAGACGTACTAACTACTCGAGCAGGTCGTGAACTAGGCTTACCCATCAAATACCCTAACCCCAACACTCAGCCCTCAAGTGCCGTGACTCAAGCTAGTTCTAAGCCTAAGCAAACTGATCATGTGCCCTAAACCTGACGCTCGGCCCTCGAGCCTATGGCCTCATTACCCGTGTAAATCTACACTTTTCAAAATTCATTCAAATATATCTCAATCTCATGAAACCATTTAAACCATGTCATTTCACACAAGTTTCATGCAAGGAACACAAGTCATAGAAAACACCTGAATCAAACTACTCACCTCGGGTCCCGTGCACTGATGTCCTGTCGACACTCAGCCAAGTCCCGCAGTGCTCACTCGAATCTGCATTAATTAAACTCAATCTCAGTTCTTTTTATACTGTGGCTTAATCTCTAACTCCACTGTTTCTAATTGGTCTCGATCGACCCAAGTCGTTTCGGTCAAATTCAGGCAATCGGTCAAACTTGGTCAACTGGTCAAACGTAGTCAAACTTAGTCACCTTTGGTCAATTTGGGTCATTTAAGTCAAAATCCCCAAATTTCAACACTTAGCTCAATTTCAAGCTTTTGCCCTCTTTGCGCAATGAACTTTTTGATTTTTCTGCGACTAATCTGTAAGTCCGATTTGCGCGAAACTTTTCAGATTTCATCTACACTACCTAAACCTTCACCACAATTTTAATTTCTAATTTTTGGACACCATTTACTAAGTTTTCTAAGTGCATTAACAGGGATTGTGAAATCCCGTATCCCCTGTGACAGACAGTAACTTAGTAAATTGGTTGACCCACTTTCAAAATTCAGAATGACCTGAAATTTGGTAAACATAATCTTGACATGTCCAGTGACCTCTCCACCAAATTTTAGCTCAAATTACCTACGTTTGGTCAGCCAACTAGTCTCCTACTTATCTGTCATGTAACAGATTGTTCAAATGGTTCAAATTTCCTATGGTTTTCAAGTGCTTATCTACTTTTGTTCTAACATCAATCCAAGACTGTTTCTTATTGTTTTTGTAAGGGTTTAGATCCTAGAACTCTGATTAATCCAGTCCTATCCAAAATAGCAAGCAATTATAATCATAAACACTTTCAAATACATCTCCAAAACATAGCATGAATAAGGATTATCTGAAAATTTTTCTAAGTCCAAGAAAATCTAACTAACAGGGCACATTTGCAAGCATAGAAAATCCAAACTATAGAGGCTTATGATTCAAGATTTATACCCTTTCGTAGTCCCAAGTATGAGTTTCAAAATGCTTCAAATCTCAATCCAAACGAACACCTCTAGGTACTGCAAACACTGCCTTCAATCTAGTCCCAAAGTCTGTTTTCTACAGAAAATATCTTTTCGTCCTATGAACTTTAAGGTGTATGAAGTTTCATATTTGACCCTCTTTGGGCAGAGCAGAGCGATAGAGACTCCATTTCACTTAGGTTGATCTTTCCTTGGGGGTATCGGGAAGGAATTGGAATGTAATAATATCGATTCATATAGAAGAAAGGGTTCTCTATTGATTCAAACGCTGTACCTATGGGATAGGGATAGAGGAAGAGGAAAAAAACCGAAGATTTCACCAAATAAAAGGCCTGCTCAGGAAGACCATCTAATTCTCCAGAAAGGATCAGTTGAAACCCCCTAATTGTTTCTGTTAGACCAACATATTTTCCTGGAGAACCGGTAAATACTTCTGCTACGAAGAAGGGTTGGGAAATTCATGAAAAATTGCAATCCCCACCGCGTAATAGTGCACCCACACGTCTTCATCGACGTTGTTTTTCACAAACTCCCCCGCTCTTCGGGGATGCCCTCAGCGTCGAGGAACATGTACTAGGGTGTATGTGCGACTCGTTCAGATCATGAGTTGGAACTGTTAAAACAGTTGATCAAACAGTCAACTTTATCACCTTATAAAATGTGGTTAGGATCTCAGATTCTAATTTCTACCACTTGGAAATTGAAATACACGTAATAAGGAAAAAAAGAAGAAGTGGTTTTACCTTAAGAACGGACCCTTAATAGCCTAGGAATCAGCACTCCAAAGATTGGATCAACTCAAGTTTTTCCATTTTTTGGATTCCCAGCAATGTTGAGTAGCACTGTTCTTGGCCGTTTCAGGTTCAAACGGTTCTGGGATTCGACCAACTGCTTGTGAGATGTTGTAGAGGGTGGCAAGGGCTTGCCAAAGAGCCCTAAATCACTAAAAATGGATACAGATTGAAGGAAATATGGATGGTTGAAGAGGGGTTGCAAGAACTGGAAATGAGATTTTTGCTGCAACCTTGACGACCAACACCTGTTCGTGCTCGTTTTCCTCTCTGGTGATTCTTTGTCTTGACAAAGGGCTTGGGGGTTCTTTGAGAGGGTTGTAAGAGCTTCAAAATGAGCTAAATTTCAAGGAAATCAGATAAGGAATGAAGGAGATAAGAGCTCTTGAATGGGGGTTGTAGAAACTAAAAAATTTGGAAATCTTGCTCAAATGGTAGTTTTTTTTGTTGCATGTTCCACCACTTCTTGCATGGCAAAAAGCTCACCACATGGCCACCCACGTGGCTTGTGAGTTTCCATGCAAGAAGCACATGTGCCCCACATTCAGAACTCCGACCGCCGGAGCTGCCGGAGAGAGAAATCTAGGGGCCAAAACCATGTTCTTTTGCTGGTTTTCTCGCATGAAAACCCAGAAAATTAAAAAAAAATCGTGCAAAATCGAAAAGGTGGGTGATTTGGTGCGTAGGCCAGCCAAGCGAATGGGCCGGCCCATGCACCTAGGCTAGTTTTGCACGAGCTGCTAGCCCGCGCGCCTAGTTCGCCTGAGACGGGCCTCGACCTATCCCGCTGGCCTGTGCCGCCGAGATTTCATTATATATATATATATATATATTTGTTTTCTTTTTATTCCTTTCCTCTTTGATATTTATATATATACACATATACACTTAATTTTTACCATATTTTTTCTAAAATTATTAAAATCATTTGATTCACCATTCTCTTCCAAAATCTTCTAATTATATATCATTTTCATTATTTATACAATATTTTTTAAAAAAATTGAATAATTCACCCCAAAATTACATTTTTCTCCCAAAAAATTTCATTAATTACCCAAAAATTTCATAATCATTACAAAAAATTAAATAATCAATCCCAAAAATCATATTTTCTCCAAGAACTATATTTTTCTTATAATTTCATGCATTTCCTCTCAAAATTATATTTTTTTCTTAATTACTCTAATTTTTTTCAATAAATAATTTAAAATTAAGAAAATTTGAGAAAATTTATGTATTTTCATTAAAAATTTTAAAAATACATATATCGGACCCGAAAATTTTTTTGTAGCAAATCATGGGTTGTCACAATTTTATCCACTGTTGCTCCCCTCCCCAACAAAAAAAAAAAAAAAGAAAAAAAAAATCCTTTACGCAGATACGATTTCCTTCCCAATTTTGAGCAATGCTTTGTTTTCTTTGCATCTTGAGCCCCCTGCATTTGTAGAATACATTCAGAAGGCTGAAAAAAGGGACTTAAACTTGCTCTTACTGTATTCCCCGAATATTTATATCATTCCACTAGACAAGTCCAAAGAATCCAAACCATCCAAGGAAGATGTAAACATACAATCTGCATATGCGCCATCCCCAAGTGTCTAAGGCTCCCACATAAACACCTAATGAATGATATAAGGTATAAGATTTCAATGTCTAAAAGGAATCTTTTTCTGGTTTTGAGAGACTGAGCATGAAAATTGAACATTCAAAGTAGAAATTGGACATATTTCAAGGTGATAGTGTATTTTCTCTATGGTTGCACTGAAAAACCTTCAACTCCAAGTTATAATAATTAGAATTTGTATTTAAGTCTTGAACATCCAAGGAGTCCACCTTTCTTATAGACATATTAGATGCTGGGAAACTATTGTGCCATTGACATATTAGATGCTAAACATAAACCATTGCTGGTAGCTTTGTCTCATCAGAGTTAAAATCAGCATATGTAAGGTTCTCAAATGGTGAATCTAAATTCACAATGTGTTATTGAATGCAAAAGGCAACACAATCATTTTCTTGTATAAAGGTTCACGAAGTTTAACCGTCTCCAAAAAGCAAGCAACCATTCATTGCAATTAAAGTTCTAATTGTCTCGTACTGCAGCAACATGGTCTAGACACTACAGCTATGTAGAGTGTAAAAGTAATATAATAGCACAATAGTGTGCCAGCCAATGATAAAATATTTAATAGTTAAAAATAAAAAATAAAAAAGTTGCAAAAACTGTCCCCTTCCCAAAAATGCTTATACAATGACAGCCATTTATCAAATAAAAAACTGGTACATAGATGGGGACTAAAAGTTATTACGTATACAGCAGCCTTTATACCATGGACAAGTACACAACCGAAGAGAAAGAATACTATAAATATTGTAAAACCTAAGGGTTAATCAATGAATACGTAATCCATTTCTTTTTGAATTTGACAAGCAAGTTTTCAAACCCAAGGGATATTTGATGACTTATGGATTCCATAACAATCTTCAATGGATTTTGATCCAATATGCCCCTGGGAAATAATTACAGAACAGCCATAAGACTAAGGAAAGTCATGAGTATGGCAAAAATGGAGATGTTAGGGTGGATCAATGGCAAAGTAGAATAAACATAATGCGGAAAGAAAGACCATTTCCAAGCAAGAACTTCGGGACAGACTGACTAGTGTGACATGGAAACGTGAGACAAAATACAAGGGTTCCACATGAGTGGTGATGTAGTGCATGTTATACCTAAGAAACATGCATAAAAGAAGCCCATAGTTGACTTTGCGAACAACAGGGAGGAAATATATACGTTAAGAAATTCCAACAAATAAAAATTCTGTGCAAATTAAAAAAAAAAAAAAAAGTAGCCACAACTCGTCATTTGGAAATTGGATACCTGGTGATAAGTTTTAACTTTTATAATTTTGGAGAAAACACAAAATAAACCAAGAAATTCAAAAGTTCTTGAATGGCTTTAAACTGTTTGCCTAAACAAATAATTTACGCATATTTACATTTCTTTGAAATCTTCTAGATTGCTAAGTTATCTAGTAACTTGTATCTAATAAATCAAGTATTTCTCTACCTTTTCTTCTAGAAAGACTCAAGCAAACAAGGAAAAGGAGCAATTAGACTAACAATTTTACCCATTCCGTGATGTCACAAGTAGTGCATGTCTAGGGTTTAGGGTTTAAAGTAAAGGCTTTAACGTATAGGTATTAAAAGTCCAATTATGTTGTACATGAACTAATCTTTAGTTCTTTAATGACAAAATTTCTAATGTTGGTTCCAAAAAAGCTAATATTTAAATCCGCTCAACAATTTCAAAAACCCAATAAGCAACAACAACACAAGCATTAAGATAGATTTCCGAAAGATCTTAAATGCATCACCTTTCTTCCAGCAATCTTGCTCGAATGCCTGCCCACACACACAGGAGAGAATGTCCATATCCTCCTTGCCGGATACACAGCCATGCGATTGGGTGAAGCACCAGAAAAAGGAGAAGAAAAGAGAGTCCCTGAACCCAGAAGAACTGTCCCTGAGAAATCAACAGAATCACATCTCACTGGAAAATATAATCACACGACGAACGAACGGCTTTAAGTGCCAAACAGCGAGTTCTTACTGCTGATGGAGAAGTAATTGGAGCGTTTGAAGCAAAACCCAGATGGAAACTTGTTCAAGAATGCTACAAAAACTCTGGCTGAAGACCCCATGGCTTCTTCCGATCCGGTTGAAGAAGACCAGAAAACTCACCAAGTTGGTTCTTCTTCTTCTTCAGTCACTGAAAGGGCAAAAATATGGTGTAAATTTCCATCACAATGAAAATCATGGCAGTATTTACGGCCAAACCAATAGGATTGGATTATTTAAATCGGATAGGATGGAATAGAATAGAATTAAATACAAAAAGATTAAAAATAAAATAATGTAATACTTAGTGTACCAAGAATAAAAATAAATTTAATACTATCCTATATTTGGTGAGGTTAAGATTAGAAAAGTAATAAATTATTTTTAAATTTTATTTTTTTATTATATAAAATTTTATATAATCTTACAATTTTAATTTTTAATAAAAATAAATAACACTACAATATTGTAAGGTATGAAATTAAATTAAGTTTTAAGTTTAAACTAAATGGTTTATAAATTAAAACATAATATTAAATTAATTTAACTTAAAGAATATAAATATATTAAATTTTAATTTTAAAATATTTATGTGACACATATAGAAACAATGTATAATTTTTACAAATGTAGTACATTTATATTATATTTTTTATATGCATCATAATGTATACATTATAATATATTATATTATTTTGTTTATATGCATCAAAATGTATAAATTATAATGCAATATTTTATAGTTATAATGCAATATAGTTAATGCAATATATATATTGATTTGCTAAAGTTTGATGTGTAACATCAACAAAAAAGCATCAAATACATGTGTGCGAAAATATTTACAAGCACAACATTTATACAAAAAAGTATATGTAAATGTTCTTTACTATTGAGATCATAGCAAAATAACAATATTATATTCTTAAATATCAGCATCATAAATCATCATATGCACCACTAAGAAGTGTTACAACAAACTGCATCTTCTTTTCGTCACTTTGCTCAGCTTTAAATATTTCTACAACTTCTGGTCTCTGCATAAATTTGTGCATCACACGTATACGATCCGAAACTAAAAGTTACATTTTTTTAATTCATTTGGCAAACTTTTGTTATTATTTATTTTTTGTGAAAATACCTGACAAATTTTATCTAACACTCCATTTGACTTCTCAGTACCTTGTGAAATTATCCATGCTACGAACCAATAAATCTCCATATCTTGACCTTTTTTGGCTTAAATATTAAAATGTAATTGGATGCATTGATTGATTGGAATTAGTTTGATTAGCTGACATTGGTGAAGAACTTTCAAACACATCAAATTCATTATCACCATTGTCATGTATCCCCAAATCTGCTGCTAGGTTCTCAGGAGTATATGTTGACCTTTCAATTCTCAATCTTTTCCAAAGATGTTCGCCAACCTTTCATAGAGAAGAAAAGATTTATTTCTCCATCATATTGATAATTTATGGTGCTGCAACAAAAGTTTACACATAACAAAAAGTTAATAACACATTAATACCATGAATTTAATAAACACATGTAACTTAATATTACCTATACATAAGAATACAAAGCTTCATTGTTGTCAACTTGAACACATTTTCTATCACTATTCCAACTAAAGCCACTTGTGTTTAACATGTAATATATCACACTATAATCTTTTTTTTCATGTTTTTACTTTTGATTCAATATGTGGATAAGCTTTCAAGCCACAATTTGGAAAAGTATTTGCCAAATGTGATTCCATAACCTTATACATTCCAGATTTGAATGAACTACAATCTGCCTGACCACAAGTTGCAACAATTTCTTTCATAATGTTTAGTAAAGCCTCCTCTTCTTCTTTTGTCCATACACGTCTACTAGCACGTTCATTTGTGAGGTTGCCACCATCAACATCCATTCTATACATAATATTTCAATTATCATGTAATCTCAAAACAATTTTATGCAAAAAAGAATAAACTATGAATGAAAAACAAAAAAATGCTAATTGAAATAAAGACAGTATGTTAAAAATTAAAATTCAGCTACATCAAAATCATAAAGTCACACAATTAAGAAAGCAGTCAAATAACAAGTAAGTTTTAAGTACATATAATCCATAAAAAACTCATGTAGATGAATTTCCTCTCCATTGATTGAGCATTTGTAGAACTAAGTTATCTCTCCAAGTTGTCTATCATGGGGACGATTAAAGTTAACCAATTGCATTATTATGTACTTCATCCTCAATGATTTCACTTAACTCCTGCTCCATTGGGCCGATAGACATTTCTCTTCTAATTAGATTATGTAGGAGACAATCAATATGCAACTATAATTTTGCATTGTTTTTAATGTCATAAAAAGATGGGACTTCGCAATATTGCCCAACGCATTTTTAGCGACGCATTGCCCATCGCTCAATGACATTTCTTGCTCATGAATGTTTTATGTTGAAGTATTCTTCATGGTCAATAGGATTATATCCATCTTTCCATTCAGCTAAATGATATATTTTCCCTTTATATGGTGCTAGAAATCCTTCTCCATTTGTATAGCTTCCATCCACAAGATAATAACAACCTAAATAATTTTAAAAAATGCTAAGAAAAGAAATTAACATATATATAGATTAATGAATATATATACATATATATATATATGTGTGTGTGTGTGTGTGTGTGTGTGTGTGTGAAGTTAAGATTGTAAATTAGTTATGACTGTATTATATCTTACCATTGAGAACTTTTTACTCAGTAGGCCTAGATAGTGCATCTTGAAGTACTCTAGAATATGAAGCTGACCCTGCCCAACCAAGAAAGACAAATGTGAACATCATGTCGCTAGTACAAGCACCAAGAACATTTGTTGCTACTTCACCTTTTCTCGATCTAAAATGTGGCTTATCAACTGCCCGTACATTCACTTTAATGTAGGTGTCATCTAATGCCCCCAAAAAATTCTATAATAAATAAATCATTATCAATTGTATATAATTCATAGAATTTTTTTTTACGTGTAACTAAAAGTTAACAATATGTGTCACTAACCTTAAACCATAGCCATCTTTAATCATTGTAATTATCAGGCATAGGAGTTGGTAAAACTAGAAAATTATTGTGTAATTGTAGAACTGCACATAAAACTAAATTGATATATCGACTAATTATTTCTCCTAATCTAAAAAACCTACTACAAATTTAACCTTCCTAATTACTCTACTTTTCTCTAAATAATTTCATTAAACACCCCACTTTTTATTTAATCTCCGGTAATCTATAAAATGAATTCTAGCAAACTTTGGACGAAATTTCAACAAGCTGTCGACAACTATTTCGACGAGTTTCTGGCGACTAGACGAACAACAATATATTTTTTTTCATATTTTTTAATTTAAAAATTATATTTTTGAGAGTTAAAATTGAGCACAGTCTCGGCCACATAGGGCTGAGACTCACTATATGAGTATCAGCTACCTCCTACTAAGACTTATTATTTGAGTCTCGGCCACCACTGGCCGAGACTCTTATAGTGAGTATCAACCACCTCTGGTCGAGACTCTTATAGTGAGTCTCAACCACATCCGACTGAGACTCTTATAATGAGTCTCGACTGCCTCTGGTCGAGACTAAAAAATTATAAAAATCATTTAAGTTTGGTAGAGTAAGTTTTCATATTTATTTAGTCTCGGCTAGAGGTGGCCGATACTCATTATAAGAGTCTTGACTAGAGGTGGCCGAGACTCACTATAAGAGTCTCGACATAATGTCTCAATCCACTTCATAAAAGTGACGTCACGACTGGCATATAATACCATATACGTTACACCTGCGTATATAGTACTATGTTAGCCTCTTACACCTAATCCTACTCAATATCCATACAAAAATTTTGACAAAGTCTCCCCTAAAATTTGGACTTATCACAAATAAATCCATCACCTAATAAACACATTATAAATTCATCAGCTCACAGCTGATAATAGTAAACCACATGCTATCTTCAATCAAAGCTCATAGCTCATAATTTACAAAGTTCTACTCTTAACTAGTATTGTCGGGACCCCTTCCATAGGCCGAAGGGCGACCCGACCGACACGGCGACTCAACGAACTGACTCATCGAGTCGAGTCTTCCTAGCCGCCGTTAAGCCTTTCCAACCTCGACATCCATGCCACATCAGAGTAATTTAAACATCCATTTAATTTAAGTACAAAAGTAAACGATACATTACATGTTATCATGTTTCAAAAGTACAGTTTGACCATTAAACAGTTTCAAACATACAAAATATGACCGACCTCAGATAGAAACAAAAAGAAAACGGAGGACCACTCCGAGACTAGGTTATCACCACGTCTTTCCCTCTATCAGCTACTGAGGAACCTGAAATGTTAGTAGAGTAGTGAGTCTAAAAGTCAACGTGGCTCAGTGAGTAGTAAAATTAGTATATTACCTAACCGGCATCAAAAAACAGTGCATGTATGCATGAATGGCAATAGTAGAACAATTTCCCAAGAATCATGTAAGTTATAAAAACAGTTGTAATCAGTACAACAGTTGAAGAAAAACAGTTTAAATACATGCAGCTCAAAATTATGTCAAGACTAGGGTTCAAATCATCAAGTACAACCCTATGGTCATCGCTCGAGCGGGTCATGAATCAGGCGGACCGGCCACTCAAGAGGGTCAAAGGTTAGGCGCATTCATCGAACACCCTAACCTTGTGCTCGGTCCTCAAGTGCCGTGCTCGAGCGGGTCTGAGGTTAGGCGCACTGATCATATGCCCTAACCCCGACGCTCGGACATCGAGCCTAAACCAATCTCATCGTGTACCTTATCACTGCGCTCGGACCTCAAGCCTATGGTCTCCTTATCAGTGTACAACTACATATGTTTTAAATCAATTGTTGTAGCTCAACACGAGAAACCATTCAATCGATGACAATTTCAATCATTTTCCATGCAAGGAATACAGTTAAGATAACAACTAAATTAAACTACTCACCTCGGGTCCCGCGCACCAATGTCCCCTAGACACTCGGCCCAATCCCCCGATCTACAGTCAAATCTGCGTTATGTTAGACCCAATTTTAGTTTCTCATGAAACACTGCTTAATTCGGTCCTACTATTCCTAATCGATCTCAGTCAATTCGAAATCGAATCGGTCAAACCTGGTCAACTGGTCAAACTTGGTCAAACTCGGTCAACCTAGTCAAAATTGGTCAACATTGGTCAATTTGGGTCAATTTGGTCAAAATCAAGTCAATTGGGTCAAAATTCCCAATTTTTCAACACTTAGTCAATTTTAAGCCTTTTAGTCTAATTTGCGCAGAAAATTTGTCGATTTTTTTGCAATCAATCCAACCGTTGGATTTACACGAACATTTCCAGATTTGATCTAGACCCTTCAAATATTCACCATAATTTTATTTTTCTATTTTTGGATTTCATTTGATATGTTTTCCAACTGAAATAACAGGAACCTCTAATTCTGGATTTTCCTTTCTATTTATAGAGTGGAGTTTCTGAATTTCCTGTGATAAATCTGACCGTTGGATTTGTGTGAAAATTTCCCGATTTGATCTATATCATTCAAATGTTTTCCAAAATTTTGGTTTCAATTTTTCTGGACTCATTTACTATAGTTTTTGAGTAAAATCATAGAGATGCTCGAATCTGGTCCTAATTGTTCTAAATGTGTAGTAAAACTCACGATTTTTCTGCTGTCAATTCGTATATTAGATTTGCACGATATTTTTCAGTTATGATCTAAACTTCCTAAGGTGTCTCCGAAATTTTATTTCATGAATTTTGGACCCCATTTAGTATGTTTTCTAAGGGTGATATCAGGAAATTTTGGTTTTCCAGATTGCAAATGACATACAGTCAAAAGGCAACTTATTTAACCCCCTTAGACTTATCTATTTGAGACCAAATTTTTACACAACATTATTAGTTGTTTCATGAATATATCCTCCAAATTTCAGGAAAATCAGACATCGCTAAGTATTTTTAAAAATTCCTAACCGAGAGCACAAAAATTACGATATTTCTCCAGATTTTCAAAAAAATTTCTAAGTATCGGATTAGCATGTCCGGCAGCCTACTTCGACGTCATTTTTGACATCCTCACAGTGTTCATTTGTCATTCTTCATAAAATAGAAAATGAAGTAGAAATAACAATCTTCAAAAAGAGCCATATTACCTGAAAATCAGAGTTTGGATGAATGAGATATCGGCCTCGCAAGACTGGACAAACTCAATGGTTTGATTTTTTTGGGTTTCGCAGTGACGAACAGCCCCCCTTCGATGCCATTTTTGACATGTTTCAACGCATAAAATGAAAGTTGAAGTAGACATTATAAGCTTCAAAAAAAAGCTATGGTACCTCAAGATCGGAGTTCGGATGAGTGCGATATCAGCCTCGCAAATCTGGACGAACTCAATGGTTCCATTTTTCTAGGCTCATCCGTGACGAACAGCCGAAATTCGTGGTGATTTTCGTCTCAACAGACCAGTGTCTTTGTCCAACGGTTTGCACAAACTTGAAGAGGGAAATGAGCTCTTTCTAAAGACATCAAGATCACCAAATTCCGAGCTCGGACGAGAAAGATATGAGGGGTGAAAGGTAGCTCGTTCAAACTGGTTTTCTGCACCAAAAACAGATTTTGTGATGTTTGGGAGGTATTTTGCACGAATTAAAACGTGCCACGTGGCCACCCACGTGGCCGGAGGAATGGTCAGGCATGGAGGTTGCTTGGCCAGAGTTCACGGAGTGCAGGGGTGGCGTGCCGGCGACTCAACCGGCGGTCCAAAATCAGGTGCAAAATTGTCCTCCCCCATGCTTGTTGCAGGTAGTGGTTGAAGGAAAGGAGGAAGACGAAAGAAAAGAAGGCGGGCTGGACTGTGCGCCCAGCCCGGCCCACATGGGCCTGGGCAGCGCCCAGGTAGCCCTTTTTTTTTCCCTTTTCTCTAATACATATACACATATACCCACAAAAATATACATATACTTAACTTTTGCATTTTTTTTCTAAAATTATTAAAATTACTAATAAATCACCTTTTCATCAAATCTTCCAATTATACATCAATTTTCGTCATTTAAATTATTAATTCCTCCAAAATTGAATAATTACCCAAAATTTATATTTTTCATCCAAAAATCTCATTAATTACTCTAAAAATTTCATAATTATTCCGAAAATTCAACAATCAATCCCAAAAATTATTTTCCTCAAAAAATTATATTTTCCTTATGATTTCATGTATTTTTCCCTCAAAATTGTATTTTTTTTTTCCATTATTCTAATTTTCTCCAATAAATAACTCAGAATTAGGAAAAATTGAGAAAAATTCATATATTTCCACTAAAATTTCAGAAAATTCATACATTAGATCCGAAAATTTTTGTACATCAAATTATGAGTCATCACAGCCTCCCCTCCTTATAAGAAATTTCGTCCTCGAAATTTACAGTGATATAGGTTATAAAAGTCAAGGAGCAACACTCATCAAGTCAGGGTAGTTGCGGATCATGAAATCTTCACTCTCCCATGTGTCCTGCTCTGCACCATGGGACTGCCAGCGCACTCGTACCATAGGTATTTCCTTGTTGTGGAACTTCCTCACAGCTCGATCGATGATAGCCGTAGGCATCTCGTCGTATGAATAGTCCTCTCGCAACTCAATATACCTCCAATCAATAATGTGCGAGGGATCTGGGTGATACTTCCTCAACATCGAAACGTGAAATACGTTATGAACTACTGATAGCTGTGGCGATAAGGCTAGCCGGTAAGCAACAGGGCCTATCCTCTCAAGGATCTCAAAAGGCCCAATATATCTCGGTGCGAGCTTTCCTGAAATTCCGAAACGTGTCTGCCCCTTCCGAGGCGAAATACGGAAGAGGACATGGTCACCAACCTGAAACTCAAGGACCATTCGTCGGTTATTCTGCATAACTCTTTTGTCGGTCCTGAGCAACCTTCAGATTCTGTCTAATCCTCTGTGTCTTCTCATTCTGCTCCTGTATGAAGGCGGGGCCTAACACTGCTATATCACCTGTCTCGGCCCAACAAGCAGGGGATCTACATGGCTTACCATACAATGCCTCAAAAGGTGCCATCCCAATGCTCGACTGGTAGCTGTTATTTTAGGCAAACTCGCATAAAGCCAAATGATCCTCCCAGCTACCACCAAAATCTATAACACAAGAGCGTAACATATCCTCCAAAATCTGGATCACTCGTTCAGACTGGCCATCAGTCTGTGGATGGAAAGTTGTGCTAAGGTTCACCCCATCCCCAACTGAGTCTGTAATGTCTGCCAAAATCGGGACGTGAACCTAGCATCTCTGTCGGACACAATAGATAAGGGAACCCCATGAAGCCTCATAATCTCTCTAATATAAAGATGGTTCAACCGTTCCACTAAATCCTTGGTACTCATAGCAAGAAAGTGGGCTGACTTCGTCAAATGATCCATTACTACCCAAACAGCATCGTGCCTCCTCTGAGTACAGGGTCGTCCTGTGACGAAGTCCATGGTTATGTGTTCCCACTTCCACTCCAGTATAGATAAGGGTTGTAAGGGTCCACCAGGTCTCTGGTGCTCAACCTTAACCTGCTGGCACGTATCACATCGCTGGATGAAAACTGCTATGTCTCGCTTCATCCCAGGCCACCAATATGTGCGTTTAGCATCTTGGTACATCTTATTGGCACCCGGATGAACAGTGTATCTCGAACGGTGTAGCTCCTCGAGCACACTACGTCTCAGGCCAGCATCATCTGGAACCCATAGCCGTCCTCTGAGTCTCAGTGCACCCTGTGAATCAAGTGACCACTTTCCATTAGAAGCATCAACCGCCCAACCCCTGAACATATCATAGGCTGCATCACGAGGCTGTCCATCCGCGATCTCCTGAACCTGAATCGGCTGGGCTGTAATCTGTGCACTGACCCTGGTCTCAGAGGATGACTCGTGGATACTCATAACTGTGGCAAAGTCAATCATCCTCCACTCATGCGACATGTGTCTTGCCATGCAGGTAGTCTCAACCCGTTTTCGACTCAAAGCATCAGCCACTATGTTAGCCTTCCCCGGGTGGTACTCGTTAGTAAAGCCATAGTCCTTCAATAGCTCCATCCATCGCCTCTGTCTCATGTTCAGATTCTTCTGTGAGAACAAATATCTAAGGCTCTTGTGATCCGAATAGAGCGTAAAACGCTCCCCATAGAGGTAATGTCGCCATATCTTCAGTGCGAACACTACTGCTACCAGCTCTAAGTCATGTATCGGGTAGTTCCTCTCATGAACTTTCAACTGTCGTGAGGCAAAAGCGACAACCCCGTCATCTTGCATCAGCACGCAGCCAAGGCCTATCTGTGATGCATCAGTGTATACAGTCAGCTCTCGGCCGGGCTCTGGCAACACGAGCACTGGAGCAGATGTCAGTTTCTGCTTAAGCTTAAGGAAGGCATTCTCACACCCATCATCCCATATAAATGGAGTATCTTTCTTGGTTAGCTTCGTCATCGGAGCGACAATCTTCAAGAAGTCCTTGACGAAACGACGGT
>JAJIYU010006902.1:0-19961 GCA_030144865.1 Tinospora cordifolia | reverse complement strand
ATTTTGTTATTAAAGAAAATTCAATTACCATTTGTATTCCCTGAGGACGATACCCGGACTTTCCGGATATTACTACAAGCGATCTCGTATACTTGCGGGTCCGCTAACACTAAGAAAAGAGACAATCGATAGAGACGTGGGTGTTGCCAATGAGGCAGAGTGGATCAAATAAAAACTTTTAGGACATAGGTTAGAGACTAAAAATGTGTGAAAACGAAACACTTGATTGGTTAAGACTCGAGATCGAGATGATCTTGTATCTCTAGTTTTTGTGTGGTATGAGGCACGTAGGAATTCGAGGTATAGAGGAATCTTGGACTTGGGGATTGACGAGTCATGATTGGTGAATGGTTGGTGACTTTGAAAGAACTTGTTTTTGTATGCTTAGCTGGTATAGAACGGTTTAGTTGTCGAAACATTTACGAAATTGTGTGGGTGTAGTGAAGTCCTTGAGTGGTAGCCTATGTCGCTGGGCAAGGGTGGCATAGAACACTCAAACTAGTAGGCATGGAGGGAAGCTGAGGAATTTTTCTATGCTAGCGTGAAATGTATGCTTGGTTGAATGATTGTTGCATGTGCTCTATAATTAATGTTCCGAACATCATCATATGGACCAAAAATCTAAAAAACCTTGAAAAAACTTATAAACATAAACTGATAGGCTACTGAATGAATCAACAACCTAGAGATATGAATCTAGAGTCATAATATCATGAATGACATAAGAGAATCATTATAACAATAGTGATATAATTTATGAATAAACATAGGGAAGGCATCCTATAATACCTTAGAAATTTAGGAATTTTTAAAATAAAATATTAATTATTCCCATAATCTATGAATAAATAAATGATAAATATTATTTGTTCATTTATGCACAATCTTAAATACAAGGTTGACATATCTTGAGTAAAATAAAGTTTCAAACTTAAACTCAATAGCATTAATAATAAATAAAGTATTTGAATGACAAGAACAATTAATCAACTTAGTTGGTTAAAACAAGTGCAAGTAATACAAAGGTTGCAAGTTTGAAGAGAATAATTATGAGTAACCAAATAATGGATCAATTAATAATAATAATATAAAGAATTAATCGATAATAATCTTGATGGAATGTTATATTAATAATAATAACCTAAATTATACATTATATTATAATTGATAAACATTAAAATTAGGGCAATACATGTAGCATTTTTTAAACAACCTGTGGAATTAATTAATTCAAATTAGGCGCCATCCCTAGCCATAATTTGAATTTTGAATTTCAAATGGAATAGGAAATAGAGATAATCAAGATACTTACCAAATGCCCACTTCCAAGAAACAAAAACAAAAAAAAAAAAAAAAAAATTCCTCATTCTCTCCTCACTTTCCTTAAACCAAAATCTCCCTTGATCACCTTCCTTCTTGACCGTCTTCTCCAACCTCTCCATCTCCACGCCCAAGAAAAAAAAAGATACTCCATGAGAAAGGAGACGCCATAAATCAAAGCATTCAACAAAAAAAGGTAAGACTAAATCAAAGCTTCAGTTTCCATCTCTCTCTTTCTCTCTCTCTTTCGTGAATGTTTTGGTTGACCGGCTATTGAAAGAATTCATTGCACTCGCCCATCTACACGATCTAGAGAAGGATAATACCCACTTACTGCAAGAAAACAAACAACAAGGAACTTGGCCGCTAAGGTTTAATCACTTAACTGAAAAACCTTGTTCAATGATTTGAATAGGGTAACCATATACGAATCGTACTTATTTTGTTATCTTTATTTTTATTTATGCATGAACAAGTGTGATGGAAATAAAAAATCCAACATCTCTAATTTTCATTGTATGAAATGTTCCAAAAAAAAAAAAGAAAGAAAAGAAAAGAGAACCCATGTTATGAGTTTTGGATTAACACATAGTTTATAATATGACAAGTAAAAAGGTTTAGATTAATCAAAATGTGTGAAATCTGGTTATGATGATCATAAAATGTAAAAACATGAATTTAAATGAAGTTTCATCATGTAAAAACCCATTAGAAAATTCTGTTTTTTTTTGTAATTATTTTTGCATGATTTAGTGCATACATGAATAGGATTAAAAATTATAATCATTAATATTAAAAGAAAAGAGTGATGTTTAGGTCTAATAGAAAATAAAATACAAAAAAATAAGTAGTATAATCTGAAACATATGAAATTCTAGGGAAAACATCTTGCTGGAAATTTTATTAAAAACAGAGAAAAAAGGATAAATTAGAATTTTATTAACATATGATTGTTAATAGAAAATAAAGCTTACAAAATCATAGAAAGAGTAAATAGAAAAAATCACCCAAATTTATTTGAAGGGTTAAAATATACTGAAACTGATAAGAATAATTTTTACAAAATTATTTGAGTAAAAATAAAATTTTTAGATTTAAAATGATCTAATTGATAAAATAGATTGAAAATAGTGAAAAATATTTTCATGAACTTATTAATAAAAAATTTCAAAAAAATTATAATTCTAGAAATTTGATTAAAAAGATTTGGGACATCATTTTTACAAAATTATTTGAATAAAAATAAGATTTTTAGATTAAAAATGGCCTAATTAATAAAATAGATTGAAATAGTGAAAAAAGAGATATTTATTAAATTATTAATGGGGAAAATTCCAGAAAATTAGATTATGGAAATTTAGTTAAAAATAAATGAAAATAATAAATTTGGAAATTTATAATATATATACACACACACGTGTACATTTTGAACTATTAAGTGATAAAAAAATGCAATACTCTAAAATTTCTAAGTCAATAAATTATCCAAGATGACGACTATAATTGGACCAGTCAACCGGTCTATCACAAATACAATAAACTTCAAAAAATTATTTCAAAGACAAAATGATCAAATTAGATGACGAGCTTCATCTTGAAATGCTCAAGACACCAAGGAGACTTAAAAAAAATAAAATAATAATAATAATAAATAAAGATAAAAAATAATAATACCAATAATAATAAGAATAAGAATAATAAAATAAAATAAACATTTATAATCATAATAATAAATAAATAATAAAAATTAAATCATCAAATAATTAATTATTTTATAGTATCATAAATAGTAAAGTTAATTATTTTTATTAATTAACATATTTGAAAAAGTAATGAATAGTAACATCGATTAATAGTATTATGAATAGTAAAGTTGATTGATAGTGTCATGAATAGTAAAGTTAATTATTTTAGTTATTTTAATTAATTTAAATAATTAACTAAACTCTATGTTTAATGATGATAATACTCTTCAACCACTATTATTAATTAAAAATGACTTTAAAGAATATAAATAATATTCTCTGACCACCATTACTATTATTTTAATTAATAACGTCATTTTTAATTAAACAAAAACGACTTTAAAGTATATGAATAATATTTTTCAACCACCATCACTATCATCTTTAATTAATTAAAAAAGATAGTGCTATTTTTAATTAAATAAAATGAATATTCACCGACCATCACTACTATCATCTTTAATTAATTAAAGAGGATAGTGCTATTTTTAATTAAAAAAAGATAACTTTAAAGTATATGAATAATATGCTTCAAATTACCATTATTAATACTTACAACTACTTACAAAGAAGCATGCATGACCTCCCTTGCGTCTCCATTATTCTAAGTTAACCTCCACCATATCCTAAACACTAACCTTAATGATCAAAGCTTTACTATAAGTTGAGAGCCTCTCCCCCAATTCTCCTCATACCAAATTAAAGAATTAAGTGTAATTGAGAGAAAAGGATGAAGAGGAGAGTTTGGAAGGCAGAGTAGCTAACATTGAGGTATAAGTTCTCTTATTAGTCTCTTTAAATTTTTTTTATATTCCTTTTATTTAATGCAAAGTTTTAATTATATTATGACTTAAAATATCACATCACTTTGGGTAAGTTTTTGAAGAACATAGAATGCCCAAAAAGGTCCAAACCCTTCACCATCAAAGAGTGGCTGAAATAAGCTTTTCAAAAATTATCGCCCTATATTAGTTACAAAATAGTAGCTTTCACGCCATTTTTGGAATGGTGGAGGCATGATCCACGGAAAATCCCACTATCATGTCAAACCTTGTCAAGTGTACTATAGAATAGACTCAAGAATGACCCCAATCAGATATCCAAACCCCCAAAGCAACCTTCCAAAATTTGTTGTGCAAAAACAAGATAGATTCACAAATTCAAACATGGGCCTGGTTGAGGAAAACGATCATTTTCATGATGTTCTTCATTGTGAGCACTACAAAATAAACCCAAGAATCGCATAAAATGGAGCCCCAAAACTCAAGTTATGGCCTCTTAAAGTTTGGTATACAGTAGATCTAACTCGTAAATTAGACCTTAAACAACCCACATCAAAGTTCATGAGTTATTTTGAACCTAAGATCATTTAGAGGTTATTTTGAACCTAAAGCCAAGTTTAGGAGCTAAATTTAATGCCAACTAAGACTCGAGTGCTTTTATAAGAATCTTGGAGGATTGGCACCACCACGAGTACCAAGCAACATGAAGAGTGTGTAATCGAGGGTGGAGATGATTTTCAACTCATGCACTTTTTAACCGTATTTGCTTGCATATTATACATAAATGGCCCAGGTGGTAGTAGAATGCAACCTTTATTGATCGTATGATTAAATACTTATATTTGCATTGATTATACGAATAATGAGAATATGATTTGAATGTATGTTGTTTATTATGATTATATGCACATGACCATGATAGATTTAGAGCATATACATAATGTTGTTTGCGTATGGAATGATATGTACATAAATTTACTATATGAGTATAGTCTATGAGAATATGCCATTTTAGAATTCAAGCATGGTAAAGATATGATTAAATAAATGTTACATATTATACTCACATGCATGAGGGTATAAAACATCTATCTTTAGATAATTATCATTTAATATACATAAATATGTTAGTGACCAAATACAAGATCATTCTTAACAAGATGTCAGGCTCGGGATCATGCAGCGGTCGTCGGATTCTCCAAACTGATGCTAGTAATGAGTACTGGGGTGCAGTCCTCTTGCAAGAATTCCCAGATAACACACGCTCTATCTGTGGATATAAAAGTGGTATTTTCAAACCTTCGGAACTGCACTATCACTCCACCTTCAAAGAAATTTTGGCAGTCAAAAGAGGCATTGAGAAATTCCAATTCCATCTAGTTGGACATTCTTTCCTCATTGAGATGGATATGTCTAGTTTTCCTAAGATGATAAATTTCAAACAGAGAACAATACCGAATCCACAGCTCCTTCGATGGGCCAATTGATTCTCTCAGTTTAATTTTTCAGTTAAACATATCTCTGGGAAAACTAATGTCTTAGCTGATTTTTTATCCAGGCACCATCACTCTTCCTTCATTGGCGTCTTTGGGTCTTTCTCATCTAACCCAGATCCATCTGATGGTGCACATGTCCCCCCAGACATTATGGCTGCTATCTCTGCATTACCGGTTGAACTTAGGGAAATCATTTATTGAAAAATTCCAGATCAGCATGTTATTGATGCCCTCCTTAAGGTTCTGACCCGCAAACATGGCATGTTTTTTGGCCATGTTCCTCATCCCGTCAAACCTTATTTATTTCCTTTCCGTATTATGAGTTTTTACTACTTCCCTAAAGAAGCCTACTGTTTTTTAATGCACCTCTTACGGTCTTGGTGGATTGGATTTTCCCTCGATAAGCATCTCTTATATGCTTATCTCTTTTAACAACGGCCCCCTCACCAAGACCTCGAGCCTGATGCTACCAGGTTTTATTATTTCTTGTTAAAATTTGCTACTCATGATCAATGGGTGGCTCAGCTTGCAGGATGGCCTCAACAGTTTCTCACCATTGCATTTTTTGCACCACTGGCCTCTCCGCAAAGGTATACCAGCATTGGTGATGACCCAATTGATGCAGTTGAAGAAGAATGCTCTTATCAAATCCTTCGTGGATATCAGAGGATATTATTTTTCAATACCCATACTCGTCATTCTTATCCAGGATTACGATCAGGCCGACGACATGATTTTTTTATGGCAGTTGATCCACCATTTTGGCCCAGTTTCCATCAGTTTCAGTATTTCCAACAGGATATGATCCGATGGAATGAAACTACAGGAACCACAAATTGGCCCAGGCCCACACCGCCATATCACTCTGGACTTTTATATGGACGTGCAGGTCTTAGTGAGCCCGAAAACCATCTTTGGGATATTTTGCAAACATTACTGTATGACTATCTTGTTGAAAATCCCACTCATCTTGACGATGTCAATCGAGCCACGACAGCTCCACATTGGCTAAATGAAGACGTCTATCGAACCGCACTCACCAGCTCATCATCCTCAGAAGAAGATTAGACCACTAAGCTGATATGACAAGCATACTCAGGCACGGTTGTTCTTTTCCTTTGCTAAAACACATGCTTCCTCTATTATTGTGCTCTTTTGAAAAAGCGGTCCAAAGGTCTCCGTCAGCATGCTCTATTATTATACTCTTTTGTAAAAGTTGTCCAAGATTCTCTAACAAGTTTGTTTTATTATTGTGGTCCATGTGGTCCACAATACTCTATCATACTACTTTGCCACAAGATTGATGCTCCACCAACGGCACCATCACGTGAAGCCAGCCTGGCCATGCATAGGCTACAGTGGATTCCTTATCTTGCCAGGTCTATATAAGGTATCCATTCTCTACAAGAAGGATCATCGAAAAGTGGAGTTGAGGGTGCTAGTAGGGTGTTTCTAGTGTTCAAATTTTCCTTGTTCCAAGTTTCCTTTGTGGAAAGATTCAATCTTCTATGTATTTGAGTGTTCAAGTGCACCTGGAGGGGTTGATTGATCTAAGGACAATCAATGGTGGTTCTCACGTTAACGTCTCAATTAAGAGACGGGTATATGATCACACTTAAGAAACTCGATCGTGCCTCGCGTATCTTTTGAGTCTGTAGACTGTTGGACATACGGATGCATAACCTGGACACCAATGATGTTTCTGTGGGATTCACTTGGCCAAAGGTACGAGAATCACGCTAGTGTCGACTACCCTACTTCAATTGATTGAAAACAATCTACTGTTTGTATCACCTAATGTATGAAAGTGATTGATTGTATGATGTGCTTGTTAGATTGTCTGTGAATTAGAATGATCCACTAGGCTGATAGAGCTTACCCCTTCCATTTTCAAATGCAGGAAACCAATATACCAATTGAGGGACTTGGGCAAAACTTATTATATATCCTTATTTTCTTGATTTTTGTGTCTTATGATGTTTTATTTACAAAAGCATGAATGTAATGATTAAAGGTCATTTGATCAATGAATGAACCCTAATGTGGTGTACTTTTGGTACATCATAACTATGTTATACTTTTGTTATTAATGTTTATGAGACTAATGATACTGTGAAAACTAGTTTTAAAACTAATAAACTAATAGGATAAAGAAATGACTCAAATAATTGTAATGTCGTAGAATATGCAAAAAAATGTTTTAATAGGTTTGGGATAGAGATTACAAGTTTAAGTTAATAGTGGGTCAAGCCTTGTCCCAAGTAAAATTAAATATTGAATGGGGGGTTAGGTTATTCTACCCTAGGAAGACATGATTTTTTAAATAGATTCGGTTTAGCCACCCTGATTGGAGGTTGTCCCCCTGCTTGAATAAGTAATCAAAGACGAGAAACAAGTTTTCAAATAAATAAACTATTTTTCTAATATATCTACTAAAAAATAGATTTTCTATTCTCACATGTACATATATGTATAAGGAAATGATTTTTAAATGTTTTTCTTTTTATGATTTTGTGAGATTAAGAACAAACCAAAAATGGGTGGTTACAAAAGAATATAGAAATTATATAAAAATATTTTTAGAAAAATTTGTAACTTGAACTGATATTAAAAACCTGAGATTTAAATAAATTAAGTAAATAATTACATATAGGCCAATATATAAATTAATTATATGCTTAAGGTAGAGTAGTATATAATAAATAAGATAAGTAAATTGAGTGAAAGAAAAAAAAAATAGAAAAAAAATAAAATATGCAAAAAAAGAAAAAAATAGAAATTAAGCTTGGAAAAAAAATAAATTTAAATGTTGAGAACATAAGAGACTCTATTGTAATACCCTGAAAAATTCGTACAAAATGAAATAAAATGATAAATGAGACCAAATTCATTTCAAGGATCAATCAGCAAGTTTAATTGCTAAAAAAAATCTCTCAGGGGAGTGAAAATTAAGAAAAAGAAATGAAATGAAATGGAATAAACACCTCACATGATCCAGACATCCGAAATTTATTTCATTCATCCAATTAAGGGTTCATTTGCATAATAAGGTTTAGTGGAATGGAAATTAGGAAAGAAAATGAAGAAAATTCTAGCCAAACATGAGATATGATTTTTTATTAAATTCATGTGGACCCAAAAGTGTGAAATGTGGGCATAGGTATGTGCAGTCACATGAGATGTCCATGTACATGAGATTAGAAACCCTAAAAGATGATTCCATGTACACAATCTACAATGATCATATGCCCCTCACCTTGACATTTAAGCAAGCAAGAAAGAAAAGAGGAAAGTTTCTAAAATCGATTTGGGAAGTTGTTCATGTGTGCTCAATAGGGAATATAGAAGTTCCAATGTGCCATGATCATGTGCGCCCTAATTTCATGCACACAAAGATGTCTAAGAAGTCAAAATAAGAAGGCATGATCCAAATTAGAAAGTTTTCATGCTCACACTATGGTGCCAAAAATAAACTATGCAAAGTGTTAAGTTTGTCTTTGCTTGGTAAGCATTCACAAAGAAAAGGAAATATCGTCTTACTCACATGACTTCCAAGATTAGAAGTTTTTAATTTAAGAATAGAAGTTGCTGAAAAATGCTTCTAAACTCTCAAGAATCAAGATTAGAGGTTTCTAATTCAAGAATAAAAGGAATAAGATTAGAAGTTTCTAATTCAAGAATAGAAGTTGCTGAAAAATGTTTCTAAACACCGAAGGAACAAGATTAGAAGTTTCTAATTCAAAATAGAAGGTTGCCAAACCTTGTTGATTTGGTGTGCACAAGAAAAAGAATAAATCACTAAAATAAATTGGAAAGTTTTCTATGAGGACCAATTAGAAAGTTACTAAGATGATTCTTGAACACAAAAGAGAATAAACCACACTTAGAAAGTCTCTCACACCTAAATTAACATCCAAACAAAGCTTAGCAAGGGGTTCAAGCCAAGATTGTGTTCATACATAAATAGAAAATCAAATAAAGCTCGTATCTTGTGTTCACACTAGGAATTGGAAACCAAATCAGCTCACATTCCAAACTGTGTGCACACTCAATCTATGCATTCCAAAACATCCCCATGGAGAAATGGAAAGATTTCCTAATGTGAGCATGCCCAAACCAACACCTAATGCTTATTGAAACTCTATATAAAGGCCCCATGTGCTCACTTTTTCTTCATCCTAGAACAATAGCTGACAAGTCCCTCTTGTTCTTTCTAAGCCTTTTTCTTGGCACCCCTTCTCATTTCTCTTTTATTCTTGAGTGTTCTTAAGTGAGAAGTTATTGTTTCTGAGTAGTTTGGTGTTCTTGAAGTGCTTATACCATGGAAACTCTACGAAGTTATCAAGAAAGTACAAAACACGGTGGAAGTGATTTCTAGAACCTCCACTTCATTGTTTTAGTTTAAAACCATGTTCACGTATGTTTGAATTATGTTCAGTATGCATGTTTAGGTTTGAATAACATGATTTAGTTTTCAATTTAGCATGTATGCCATGTTTACTTGATCATGAAGCCATGTTATGCTTAGATTATCCATTAGTAGGCTTATTTTATGAATAGTAATCATGCTTGATGTTTACATATACTGTGCTTAAATTATGTTGAACATGCTAAATTTATTTATTTTATTTATGTTTCATGATCATTAGAACTAAAGGAAAGAAGTTGAGACTAAGAACCACGTACTGTCATAGTGATCTAAAGGGATACTATGGGTATTCTTTATATATACTGTGGGTATATGGTTTGTCATACCGTGTGTGTTAGGCATAACATAAAATACTTGGACTATGGGCAATAGACCCTAAATCCAATGGAATGTGACATAAAGATTTGACTTTCCACTCAAAGGGAGGTATTTTGGATCTGAAAATCAATAGATTAGATCCCCTTTCAGTTTGAATTACAATAGTAACAACAAATTGTTCGAATCGCTTAATTGTTTACAAGTGTTTGAAATTGAATGTGATATTAGTCTAAGACAATGAAATAGTTGTTTAAAAAGATTCACTAGGCTATGTGCTCACTCTTTTTCTCTTATCTTTTTAGGGAATTGATTTAAAAAATGAAACATACAAAGGCTTAGAATGCTTACTTTTAGAAAGTTTTTATTTTTATTTTAATGTAAGGGCATGTTGCCAAAGTTTTGAATTTCCACTACAAGTTTCTATTTTGAGTTGTGTACTTTTTCAGTTTAGAAGTTTAAATTTGAAGTCATGTACCCACTTTTATTAAATCAATAAATATTTAGAAAGTTTTCTTTTATCTTTTATGCAATTGCCCTAGCGAATGTTTTTAATTAAATAAGGCTGAGATAATTGAATTAGAAAGACAAGTTGTGTACTTGTAATTGTAATCGGACCTCGGCCCGCCTTGTGTTTAAACCAAATTAAAAGTCTCGGAGGTTGGGGTGTTACAAAAGGTGGTACCAGAGCCTAGACATTACTTGCTAGGCCAAAATTGGAAAGTCAAGCCTAGACATTAGTTGTTAGGCTAAAATTAGAAAGTTTAATCTTATACCAATGGTGGTATCAGATTTAGAAAGTTTTAACTCAACTAGGTTTGACCTGTACTTTGAATTGAAATTAGAATGCCCTACCTTCTATCTTTGAAATTGAAAACTATTTTGGCAAGTGTTTTAAAAAAGGAAAGATATTTTTTGAAATGTTTTGTTTGGACACAAAAACTACAAGTTGAGTTGATAGTGGGTAAGCCTTGTCCCAAGTAAAGCTAAACATTGAAAGGGGTGTGAGTTATCCCACTCGAGAAAGCGCGGTTGCTAACTAGACTTTGGTCTCGCCGTTCGATCTAGAGGTTGTCCCACCAGCTCATATGAATAGTTGGAGTTGAAAAACACTCTTACTTTCTATAAAAGAAAATTACAAGGTGGAAATTTAGGGCAAAAAGTTTACTAGAAGGCAAAAAAGAGGCCAAAGATGGTATCTTGACCAGACAGAGGTTGTTAGTTCCACCAGATTGAAACTCTAGGTCTAGGAAAGGGACCATAGGTAGAAATGTGGGTGTAGCCAAGGGTGGCACAGTGGATCAAATGCATAAAACTTTAAGACATAGGTTATAGATTGAAAAGATGTGAAAACAAAACACTTGTTTGGTCAGGACACGAGATTGGGAAGATTCTGTATCTTTGGTTTCTATGTGGTATGGGACGCATAAGAATTCGAGATTATAGAGGAAACTTGGACTTGAAAATGACAGACCATGTTTGATGAATGATCGGTGACTTCAAAAGAACTTATTTCCCTATGCTTGGCTGGTATGGGATAGTCAGGTATAGTGGGGCTCAAAAAACTTTACTTGATGAGACATTTGCGAAATTGATTGGGCATGACAATTTTTAGAGTAGAAGTCTAAGTAGAACGACTAAAGTGATATGAAACACTCGAACCTAGAAGCTTAGATGGAAGCCTAGAATTTTGTTATACTAGTATGAACTTGCTTGATTGTATGATTGTTTGAAAGTAGGCATTACTTGTTTATATGTCAAACGAAACCAAATTCTGTACCTGACAACAACTCAAATAGAACTTAGAAGAATAAACTACTAGGCCACTGAACTAATCGAGAACTTAAAGACATGAATATAGAGTCATGATAGTACGAGTGAAATGAAAGGCTTGGGAATACAAACTCGACAAATGAATATGGATGGAACAACTATCTTCTCAAGTCTGAAAAAACATTTTGTATCACAAAGATAAGGGTAGACGGGTTGTGTGCCCTAGATTATGATTCACTTAAGTTTTTTTTACTGTGATACCTTATCGGACACTAAAATGGTTTTTGACCTGTAGATAATGGTTGGATTAATGAGATACACTACTAGATCTACCCCTTCTGACGAAACGGAATAGAGGGAGCAGGAGATACACATTGGCATGGAGGATTGGATGGAAACCTTGTTGACAGGAATAACTTAGAGGCTCATGGACTAGATCATGAGGGTCCTACCTCAAGTAATCCCTTAGGCAGCACCACAACCACATGTGCCTGAACCGATCCTTGTGCAACAGCCAGCACTGGCACTTCAGGCTCCAAAGCATCAGAGGACTATGGAAGATATGGAGGATTAGAGGTAGAGGAAGATGCTGATAGAGCTAAAGAAGTTCAACCCTCCTTAGTTTGATCGAAACACAGACTGCATCTCTGGTGATCACTAGTATCAGGAAATGGAAGAACATCTGAACGTATTGAAGGTGATGGGTTCGCATAGGGTGGTATTGGCCATGCACTACTTCAAGGGACCGGCCAAAAGTTGGCGGTAAATGATGAAGATGGATCCTAACACAAATGTTGAAGCAATGAGCTGGGAGAAGTTCACGGAGATCTTTTATGAAAAATTCTTTCCTAAAGCAACACTGAGTAAGCTACAGGAAGATTTCGTTCTGCTAAATCAGAAGGACTTGATTGTAGCTGAATATGAAAGGAAATTTACTAAATTGGCCAAATTCTCGCCAGAACTAATTAGGGAAGAAAGAATAAAGTCCAATCATTTTGCATAGAGTCCCAAGATGAAGATCTGGAAGATAGTAAGGACTCTAGGCCTAAAGATGTACAAAAACATCCTAGAAAATGCTCTAACACTAGAATAAGAGTTGAACCTGGAACAAAGGTTGAGGGAAAAAAACAAGAGACCCGGGAATAAAAGAGATCAAGGGGCTCAAAAGAAAAACAAAAGTGGTGGGAAAACACCATAGAAACAAGGGCAGACTAGGGGCAAGCCTAACGAACAGGCAAGGAGACAAGGATTGTGCTACGTGTGTAGGCAGAAGGTCATATTGCCAAAAATTGTCCAACTACACTTGCTCATACTCATTAGCAACAACCACCAAAGGGAAGAGGTCAAAACGGTCATCCTCAAGGTAGGTAGCAACAACAGAATGTCGATCAAGGGCATAATCAGGGTCGTGGTCAGACCAGGCCCAAATGTTTGTTGTGGAGGCACAGAAAGATCAATTGTGGAAGGTACATTCCTACTATTTAATGTTATTGTGAGACTGTTATTTGACTCGGGTGCCTCGAAATCATTTCTTTCTGCAGAACTAGCTAATAGGTTACAACTTGTGACAAAAACGCTACGTATAACTTTGAATGTGTCCACACCAATAGGGACCATTGTTACCTTAAAAAGAATGTGTAGTTGTGACTTAAGATTTGGGGATAAACTCATATCAGTTGACCTATGCACCTTACCATTTTATGGCTATGACGTGATCATGGGGATAGATTAGTTAAACTAATATCAAGCTCAAATAGATTGTCCTAAGAGGCGAGTAACCATAAACCTACCTTCGGGGGAAACCTATAGAATTAACGAACATATGTGGAGACTACCGAGGAGTCCAACCATAGCCATGTTAAATTGTTTGAAGTAAAAGGATGAGTTTGAGAGAATCATAGAGGAGAACTTTGTTGAACAGAAGAGAATCTAAAATCTAGTAGTTGTTAGTGAATACGAAGACGTATTCCCAGATGACTTACCTGAACTACTAACTGCTAGAGAATTAGAGTTCAAGATTGAACTTCACCCTAGAAATAACCCAATAGCCATACCTCTTTACAAAATGGCACCAGTAGAGCTGATCAAGTTGAAGTCTCAACTCGATGAGCTTTGGGAGAAAGGCTTCATCAGGCAAGTGAATCACCCTGGGGAGCTCTTGTATTATTTGTAAAGAAGAAGGATAGTTCCATGAGACTGTGTGTCAATTGTCGGAAGCTAACCAAGCAACGGTAAAGAATAAGTACCCCCTACCAAGGATTGATGGCATGTTTGATCAATTGAGAGGAGCCACTTATTTCTCAAAGACTGATCTTAGGTTGAGATATCATCAGTTGAGAATCAGGGAGTCTGACATATACAAGACATCCTTCAGAATGAGATATGGACAGTTTGAGTTCACTGTGATGCCCTTTGGTTTGACCAATGCTGTAGCAACATTCATGGATTTAATGAACCAAGTGTTTAGACATTACCGTGACCAGTTTTTGGTGGTATTCGTGGTTGACATCCTTATTTACTCTAAGTCAGAAGCTGAACACTTAGAACACTTATGGATAGTGTTGGAGACCTTTAGGAGGCACCAATTATATGCCAAGTTTAGCAAGTGTGAATTATAGATGAAGACGACTAAGTTCCGTGGTCACGTACTATCAGCGGAAGGCATATCTATAGATCAAGAGAAAGTGGAAGCTGCCATGGACTAGAAAAAACCTAAGATAGTTATAGAGATCAGGAGTTTCTTAGGCCTGACTGGATACTATAAGAGAGTCATCCTAGACTTTTTCAAACTAGCAGAACCTATAACCAAGTTAACCAAGAAAGGCTTTAAATTCACTTGGGATGAGAAGTGCAAACAATTATTCTAAGAACTAAAAAAAGAGATAGATTTCGACCCCCTATCTTAGTCACTCCAACCCATGGTGTCACTTATGTCCAGTATACAGATGCTTCACTGAGTGGACTGAGAGCATTCTTGATGCAAGAGAAGCAAGTAGTCACTTATGCTTCGAGACAATTAAAGTTCCATGAATAGAATTACCCTACTCACGACTTAGAGTTAACAAGCACTGTATTTGCCCTTAGATTTGGAGACACTACCTTTATGGTGAGAAATTCGATCTGTTTTCATATCATAAGAGCTTGAAGTACATTTACACCCAGAAAGAGTTGAACCTTAGACAACGGAGATGGATGGAGTTCTTGAAAGATTATGATTTTCAACTACACTACCATCTGGGGAAGGCCAATGTAGTGGCCGATGCCTTAAGTAGAAAGTTCAACAAATAGGAGGAAGAAAAGGGTCAGATGTACCGGTTGATTGAAGACTTTAAGTTGGGTGTAACCTTGAATGAAAAATGAGCCAATTTCTATAGCATGTGTTGCCAATCGGATCTTCTACACTAGATTAGGGATGAACAAAGGTAAGACAAATGGCTCACTAGTCTAATAGAAGGAGTTACACAGGGTAGGAATACTAACTTCAGGTTAAATGCTGAGAACACCCTAAAACTTGGCGAGAGATGAGGTTCATCAGACCAATTATACGATGCATCTAGGTGGAGATAAGATGTGCCAAAACCTCAGAAAGACTTATTGGTGGAGAGAAATGGACATGTGGCTAAGCATGTTGTCAAGTGCTTAACTTGTCAATAAGTAAAAGTAGAACATCAGGAATGCTCTGGAATGTTACAACTACTCCCTATCCCCTAATGGAAGTGGGATAACATTGCCATAGACTTTGTCAGTGGTTTGCCCAGGAACCACAAAGGAGAAGAGACTGTATGGGTGACTGCTGATCGTCTCACTAAAATTGTTCATTTCCTACGAATCAAATCCACAGACCAAGTCAGTAAGCTAGGAGAAGTCTCCAGAAAAGAGATAGTTAGACTACATGGTGTGCCCAAGACAATTGTATCTGACTGAAACTGTCACTTCACTTCTTAGTTATAGCAGAGTCCACTAAACTCACTATGAGTACTACTTTCCACCCTCAAACAAATGGGCAATCTGAGAGAGTCATGCAAATCTTAGAGGACATGATGAAGCCTGGTGTCCTTAACTTTAACGGGAACTAGAACAAGCACTTACACTTAACAGAGTTTGTGTATAACAATAGTTATCAGGCAAGTATTAAGATGGCTTCATTTGAAGCTCTTTATGGAAAACCCTATACATCACCAACCCATTAGGCTGAACTTGAAGAGGATCATGTACTGATTGGGCCAGACTTGGTAGAAGAAATGAATAACTAGTCAAACTTATCCAGAGAAGACTGGCTACAACTCAGAGTCATTAGAAGAGTTATGCTGACAAGAAAAGGAGAACCCTAGAGTTCAAAGTAGGTAACAAGGTAATTCTGAGGATTATTCCTCAAAAGGGCATCAAGAGAATCAGATTTAAGGGAAAGTTGTCACCGAGATTTGTCACCAAAAATAAACAATGCAAAGTGTCAAGTTTGTCCTTGCTTGGTAAGCACTCACAAAGAAAAAGAAATGTTGTCTTACTCACGTGACTTCCATGATTAGAAGTTTTTAATTCAAGAATAGAAGTTGCTAAAAAATATTTCTAAACACCCAAGGAACAAGATTAGAAGTTTCTAATTCATGAATAGAAGTTGCTGAAAAATGTTTCTAAACACCTAATGAACAAGATTAAAAGTTTCTAATTCAAGAATAGAAGTTGCTAAAAAATGTTTCTAAACACCCAAGGAACAATATTAGAAGTTTCTAATTTAAAATAGAAGGTTTGAAATCTTGTTGATTTGGTGTGCACAAGAAAATAAATCAATTACTAAAATAAATTGGAAAGTTTCCTATGAGGACAAATTAGAAAGTTACTAAGATGATTCTTGAGCACAAAAGAGAATTAACCACACTTAGAAAGTCTCTCACACCTAGATTAACGTTGAAACAAAGTTTAGCAAGTGGTCAAAGCCAAGATTGTCTTCACACATAAATAGGAAATCAAATAAAGCTCATATCTTGTGTCCACACTAGGAATTGAAAACCAAATCAGCAAACATTTCAAACTGTGTGCACACTCAATCTATACATTTCAAAACGTCCCTATGGAGAGATGGAAAGATTCCCTAGTGCGAGCGTGCCCAAATTGTACCCTAGTGTTTAATTAAGCTCTATATAAAGTGTCCCTATGCTCACTTTTTTTTTTCATTCCAGAGCAAGAGCAAACGAGTCCCTCTTGTTCTTTCTAAGCCTTCTTCTTGGCGTCTCTTCTCACTTCTCTTTTGTTCTTGATTGTTCTTACGTGAGAAGTTACTGTTTTTGAGTAATTTGGTGTTCTTGAAGTGCTTAGACTGTGGAAACTCTGCTAGATTATCAAGAAACTGCAAAACAAGGTGGAAGTGATTTCTAGAATCTCCACTTCATTGTTTTAGTTTAAAACCAAGTTCATGCATGTTTAAATTAAGTTTAATATGCATGTTTAGGTTTGAATAACATGATTTAATTTTTAGTTTAGCATGTATGCCACGTTTACTTGATCATGAAGCCATGTCATGATTAGATTATGCATTATTAGGTTTTTTTTTATGTAGAATAATCATACTTGATGTATATATGTTGAACATGCTGAATTTATTTATTTTATTTATGTTTCATGATCATTAGAACTAAATGAAAGAAGTTAAGACTAAGGACCACGTACTGTCATAGTTATCTAAATGGATAATATGGGTATTCTTTACATATATTGTGGGTATATGGTTTGTTGTACCATGTGTACTAGGTATAACACAAAATACTTGGACTATGGGCAAGAGACCCTAAATCCCATGGAGTGTGATATAAAGATTTGTCTTTCCACTCAAAGGGACGTATTTTGAATAAGAACATCAATGGATTAGACCCCCTTTCAGTTTGAACTACAACAGTAATAACAAATTATTTGAATCGCTTAATTGCTTACAAGTGTTTGAAATTGAATGTGATATTAGTCTACGATAATGAATTGGTTGTTTAAAAAAGATCCATTGGGTTATGTGCTCACCCTCTTTCTTTTATCTTTTCAGGGAATTGAATTAAACAATGAAGCATACAAAAGCTTAGAATGCTTACTTTTTGAAAGTTTTTGTTTTTATTTTAATGTAAGGATATGTTGTCCAAGTTTTGAATTTCTGGTACAAGTCTTTATTTTGAGTTGTGTACTCTTTCTTTTTAGAAGTTTAAATTTGAAGTCATGTACCCACTTTTATTAAATCAATAAAAATTTAGAAAGTTTTCTCTTTTGTCTTGTGCAATTGCCTTAGTGAATGTTTTTAATTAAATAAGGTGTGAGATAATTGAATTAGAAAGACAAGTGGTATACTTATAATTGTAACCAAACCTCGACCTACTCTATATAAAAATCACAATACATAGAATATGGATCCTGTGTATCATTAATGCTTGGAAGTATTTGACTTGTGTGTTTGTTATAATGGTTTAAATATTTGGTTCGATTTACTAGGTTCTTTGAGCTCACCCCTCAACTTTTCATGTATGTATTGATCGAAGGTTGGCTTTGGCTTGTTTTAGTTTCCTGACAATAGTGATCTCATTAACTCAGTAGCTGTTCATGTTATCCTAGTCTTGTCTTCTTTGGTCGGAAACTATTTTTATGGATTTAATTGGGCCATTTAACCACTTGGAGGAGTACCTTTCAATTTATGTTATTTTGAGAGAGGAGAATTTGAGTTTTTATTTGAAAGTTTAGTTGATTTAAATTATTTAAAGGTTTCAAGATGTTTCTTTAAGCATTGAGGATTTTAAATCACTGTAAGTGTTGGAATGTTGTGAACTGAACATAGGCAACAAATGGTATAGTAATGCCTCGTCTTTTTAGTGACCCTGATGAACTATCCGTGTATTATGAATAGTTAGTTAGTGTCTCGCTCTTATTTAATGATTAAATTTATTAAGCAACTTGCATTTAATGATGCATGAAGGTAATATCAACATTTTACCCTTAGAGACAATCATTGAAAGGGGGCGTGTTACAAAGTTGGTATCAAAGAACAACTAATAAATAAACTGGGCAAGTGTCTAAAGCATAGAATATTGGCTGTTAGCTCAATAGAGGAACTTTGGAGCAATATTATTGAGTCTATAGGTCTAGGAAAAGAGACTATAGATAGAGACTTGGGTGTTGCCAAGGTGGCATAGTTGATTAAATAAAAACTTCTAGGTTAAAGACTGAAAATGGAAGAAAATGAAAAACTTGTTTGGTTAGGACTCAAGATCAGGATGATCCTATATCTTTAATTTCTATGTAATATGGAACGCATAAGAATTTGAGGTATGTAGGATTACTAGATTTGGGGACTGACGAGTCATACTTGGTGAATGGTTGGTGACTTTGGAAGAGCTTATTGTCCTATGCTTAGCTAGTGCAAGATGGTTAAGTATAGTGGGGCTTGGGAGGCCTTAGCCATTAGGACATTTGCAAAATTATTTGGGTGTAGTGAAATTCTTGAGTGGAAGCCTATGTTGTCAGACAAGGGTGGTATGAGAACTTGAAGGCATGGATGGAAACTTAAGAATTGCTCCATGCTAGCGTGAAATTTGTGCTTGATTGAAGGATTGTTGAATGTTCTCCATTATTACTCTTTTGAAAATCATGTGTGACCACAAATCTTGTACCTGGAAAACATATGAGGATTTGAAAACCTCAAACAAAACCTAGAGGCATAAATTAGTAGGCCACTAAACAAATCAAGAACTTAGATATATGAATCTAGATTCATGATAGTACAAATGATATGAGAAAAATGTTATAAATATAGTAATACAAGTTATGAATAAACATTGTGGAAGTTAGCTATTATTGCAAGTTGCAAAAACATTTTGTCTTGATTTTGAGAAAAACAGGTCTATTTACACCCGAGATTGAACTGAAATGAGATTGTAACTCTCCTTGTGTAACACCCCAACCCCCGTATCATCAAGCATTGGACCATCCACCGTTTTTCTTGACAATGGACTAAACCAGACGGCGGGTTGGGTCATGTTACGTTACAAGCGACGCACACTTGACTTTCTATTTCAGTCATTTCATGCCTTAATCGTATTTAACCGTACATAACTTAAAATTAAGAATTTAATAA
>JAJIYU010006901.1:0-19973 GCA_030144865.1 Tinospora cordifolia | reverse complement strand
GTTAGTCGCATCCCAAATAATTCAAAAGTTCTTTCTAAACTAATCGTAGCTCAAAAATTTAGAAAGTAAAAGATTTTATACCTCACTGCGATTTTTTTTTCTTCGCGCGCATAGCAGAACGCGAATGCATTCTTCTGCCTCGTGCAAAACTGAAGATCACAGCAGCAATGCACCACCGTTGCTTCAACGATCCAGCAACTCTCTCTCTTTTCCCAATCCGCAGCTGCTTCCTCGTTCAAGTTTGTGATTCACAGCAGCAGCAACCAACACCTTCTTCTCCACGGATCTGAACCCAACAGCTGTAAATCTCGTTTTCTTCTTTCACCTCCAACAGCTGGTTGGTCTTGCAAATAGTGGACTGCTGCAAATGGTGGACAGCAAGCAGCTGGAAGATGCAAAACTGAAGACACACCAACACGGACTGCAAGCACGTCGTTCTTCTCTTCTTTACACACAGCTAGAACGACAACAACAAAGTTTCTCTTCTTCACGGATCTGCAGCGGTAGCAACACACACATCTGTTGTTCGTTCCTCTGTTCGATTCAGAAATGACAGCAAACATCTGTTCTTCATCCTCGTCCCAGACACAAACCAGCTGGGTTTTCTTTTTTTTTTGTTCTCCAAGGACAACAACACACACACAAGTTGCAAAACCCCAAATCATACACAGCTTGATAAATCGTGGCTGGTTTTTCCGAGTCCAACGAGCTGCAACCCGGATCTACAACCAACAACCCAAATTTGGTGTGATTGAGCTTGCAACAAACCGGATCTTAGCTGGTTCTAAGGTGTACAAACTAGATCGTGGCTAGTTCGAGCTTGTGAAGGTGGTCTTTGGTGGTGACAAGGGTAGATCCAGCGAGCTTTGAAAACAAATGGGGTCGTTGAGTATAGATCCGATCTAGAACGATGGCTGGTTTTTGTTACAGATCTAGAATGATGGAAGTAGCTTAATGGTGCTGGTTTGTAGTTGCAGCATCCTTCTTCCTCTACGGCCAGCATCACAAACTAGAAATTTCTGGTTTTTCATCTCTCATTTTCCTCCCAAATGTAGCAGAGATTTCAGATTTGCAATGTTCTTCTTCTCTAATGCCCTAGATCACAAAACACACATCAACAGAACCCAAATCGTTTTGCTATTTGCTCAAAACCAGCACACCGCCCCTGTTCTTCCTCTGTTCGTGCGTGGGTGTTGCAGTAACACCAAAACACAACTGCAAGTTGCTTTTTTTTGTTTTTTATTTTGTGTATGCTTTGTTTGAGTGTCCAAAACTTGGAGCAATTGCCTTATATAAGTGAGCATACTTATATATATATATTTTTCTTCAATTCAAAATCTTTCATCCTCTTTTTTTTTTTCTATTAACCCCATGATATTTGAAATACATGTGATGGGTCTGGATCGTACTTCCACAGCATTGATACGTGGAAAACGTTATGGATCGAGGACATATGATTCGACAAGTCCAGCTCATAGGCGCACTCACCAACCTGCCTGAGTATCTCAAACGGACCGATAAACCTCGGTGCTAGCTTTCCCTTGATTCCAAACCGTCTAATTCCTTTCTAGGGACTAATCTTCAGGAAAACTCTATCACCCGGTTGAAATTCCAGAGGTCTTCTTCTCTTGTCTGCATAGCTTTTCTGCCTACTCTGAGCTGTCACTAGCCTCTTCTGAATCTTCTTTACTTGAGTGTTCATTTCTTCTACCAGTTCTGGTCCTGTGAGGACCTGATCCTCAAAGTCTGCCCAACAAGACGGTGATCTGCAGGGTCTGCCATAGAGCGCTTCATATGGAGCCATTCGTATGCTTGCCTGATAACTGTTATTGTAGGCGAACTCTGCCAAATGTAGGTACTTGCTCCAGTTGCCCTTGAAATCAAGGACACACGCTCTTAGCATATCTTCTAATATCTGAATGACCCTCTCAGACTGCCCATCTGTCTGAGGATGGAACGCAGTGCTCATGGTGAGTCTGCTTCCTAGCTCCTTCTGCAAACTCTGCCAAAACTGAGAAGTAAACCTCGAATCTCTGTCAGACACGATGGTCTTGGGAATGCCATGGAGTCTTACAATTTCCTTGACATATAATTCTCCAAGTTTCCTGACAGGATCTGTAGATCGAATGGGTAGGAAGTGAGCTACCTTCGTCAGGCGATCCACAATCACCCATACGGTATCTTCCCCTTTCTAACTCTTCGGCAGGCCACTAACAAAATCCATTGCAATGTTATCCCACTTCCATTCTGGTATTGGAAGTGGTTGCAACATCCCTGAAAGTCTTCTGTGCTTTGCCTTTACTTGCTAACATGTCAGACACCTAGAAACATACTGGGCTATGTCCCTTTTCATACCCTTCCACCAGTAGGTTTTCTTGATATTCTGATACATCTTGTCACCACCTGGATACATTGTATACTTAGTTTGATGAGCCTCATCCAAGATGATTCTTTTGCACTGTCCATTACTCGACACACAAACTCTGTTCCCAATCTCAGTATACCCTCTTCATCAATTTTGTAGTCTGTATGCTTGCCTTGTCTAACACCCTCTGTGAGATCAACGATCCACCTGTCCCCTTTCTGCTCTTCTCTACTTTGGTGTAATAAGTTCGGTTGGCAAGTCATAGCATACAAGTATGCCCGTTTTTCATCTGACGCAATACCCAAGTGATAGTCGCTGATCAACTGATACATCTGTCCTTTATCATCGTTCTTCTTGCTAGTTTTTCTGCTGAGTGCATCAGCTACCACATTTGCCTTGCCCGGATGGTAATGCAGCTGAAAATCATAGTCTTTCAAAAATTCTACCCACCTTCTCTGCCTTAGATTTAATTCTTTCTGTATAAACATATTTCAGGTTCTTATGATCTGAAAATAGATCAAAGCTCTCTCCATAGAGGTAGTGTCTCCAGATTTTCAGTGCAAACACAATTGTTGCTAACTCTAGATCATGGGTAAGGTAGTTCCTTTCGTGAATCTTCAATTGCCTTGAAGCATACGCTACTACCTTTCCCTCTTGCATCAATACCGCACCTAATCCAACCAACGAGGCATCGGTGTATAAAATGTACCTCACACCATGAGTAGGCGTGACTAGCACGGGTGCTGAAGTCAACCTTTTCTTCAATTTTTGGGATGCTTGTTCGCACTTATCATTCCAAATGAACTTTTCTCCCTTTCTGGCTAACTTGGTCATTGGTCTAGCCAATTTTGAGAAATCTTGAATGAACCAACGGTAGTATCCAGCCAAACATAAGAAGCTTCTGATTTCTGTCATAGTTGTAGGTTGCTTCCAGTTTGATACCGCTTCTACCTTCTCAGGGTCTACCGATATTCCTTCTATCGAAACCACATGGCCAAGGAACTTAACCTTTCCATCCAAAACTCACATTTGCTAAACTTGGCATATAATTTATTTCTTCTCAATACTTCCAAAACAATATGCAAATGCTCAACATGTTCAGCCTCCGATCTAGAGTAGATCAATATGTCATCTACAAATACTACGACGAACTGATCTAGGTACTGTCTGAAGACTCTGTTCATCAGATCCATAAATGCAGCCAGTGCATTGGTCAAACCAAACGGCATCACAGTGAACTCAAAGTGCCCATATCGAGTTCTGAAAGCTGTTTTGTATATGTCAGACTCTCTAATCCTTAGCTGGTGATACCTTGAACGTAGATCAATCTTGGAGAAATGAGTGGCTCCCCTCAACTGATCAAACAGGTCCTCTATTCTAGGCAACGGGTATTTGTTCTTTATTGTTGCTTGGTTTAACCTTCGGTAATCTACACACAGTCTCAAGGATCCATCCTTTTTCTTCACAATTAGTACCGGAGCTCCCTATGGTGACTCGCTAGGTCTAATAAATCCCTTCTCACAGAGCTCATCTAATTGGGTCTTCAGCTCAATTAACTTTACCGGTGCCATTCTGTAGGGTGGAATGGCTATGGTGTCAGTGCCTGGATGCAACTCGATCTTGAACTCCAATTGTCTATGTGGTGGTAGTCCTGGTAAATCATCAGGGAACACATCTGCATATTCTTTCACTACAGGTATATCCTGTACTTCCCTAGACTTTTCGGTATCCTCTCCTAGTAATTGCCTGAAGTCCTCTTTCTGTTTTATAGAATATAGCATGGCTAACATAGGACTCCTTGGCAATCTCTGCATGTCCCCATCTATCTTCAATACCTCACCAGATGGTAGCCTCACCGTCACTCTTTGTCTCTGACAATCGATCTGTGCTTGATATTGGGTCAGCCAATCCATACCCAATATCACGTCATATCCATGAAAATAGAGTGTACAAAGATTAGCTGAAATTAGCTTGTCTCCAAACCTAAGGTCACATCTACAGTATTTCCTCGAACTCACAATAGTCCTTATGGGTGTGGCCACATCTAATGTCACTGGCAATGGACTCGTCACCAATTGTAACCTATCTGCTAAGTCCTCAAAAATAAAGGATCTAGTGGCACCTGAATCAAACAAAACTTGGATAGTAATGCTAAACAAAAGAAATGTACCTTCCACTGTTGGAGTGGGATTGGTCTGGGCGTCTACAGCATACAATCGAGCCTGGTTCCTTTGTTGTGGTTGGGACTATGGCTGTTGTCTCTACTGTGGACCACTACTCTGCCCACGTGTCTACTGCAACTGCTGAGGGGCGGGAGATGCTACTTTGGTAGGACAATTTCTAGACAAATGCCCTCTCTGCTGACATGTAAAACATAGCCCTTGTTTCTTGGCCCTTTCCCTCTAATCATCAGTCATACAGAAGGGTCGAGTCTACTGGGTCTGATGTCTATCCTGAGTCTGAGTCTGGCTCTGTGGCTGAGGTGTTCTGTACCCTTCTTGTCTACTCAGCCTCTTCTGTGAAGGTCTCGTAGCCTTCTCTGACCTAGTCTTCTTCTTCACCTTCAATGCCTGCTCAAACTCCAAGTCTTTCTCCAAGATCTGCGCCCTCTCTATAGCATCCATAAAGGTCGTCAGCTTAAGCGGTGCCAAGATCTTTCTTATCTCCACTTTCAAACCCTCAATAAAACGATCCGTCTTGGACTGCTCATCCATAACCAAAGTAGGAGCAAATCTGGCCAACTCTGTAAATCTCTACTCGTACTCTGTGACCATCATAGTCCTCTGCTTTAGGTTGACGAACTCTGACTACAACTGTCTCTTTCTTGCAGTGGAGAAAAACTTACTATAGAACCTTGTCTTGAATTCCTCCCAAGTTATGATCGTCTGATCAATGGTGGGGTTGTTCACAATCATCTCCCACCAATGGTAGGCTGGCCCTATCAACTGATGCACTGCCAGTGCTACTCTCCTAGGACCATATGCCCCCATAGCGTCCAGGTGCTTATTCATCTCTGTGAACCACCTGTCGGCTACCATATAATCACCAATCCCTTCAAAAGTACTGGGACGTAGCTTCTGGAACTCCACCAATAGGTCCTTCCGCTCCCTATCAAACCCAACAGGTCTATTCTGTGGTACTGCCTCCGTGGAAGTGGACCCCTGATGGACCTGAGGCTGAGCCGGTGTCGGTATCTCTGTCGATAACTGTGGCTGCACCTGTGGCTGTACCGGTACTGATGGCTGTGGTGATGCTGATGGCTGCTGGGTCCTCATAGCCTGTTCCACTGCCCTCTGCATCATCTCAGTGATGGCCTCTAGCGTCAGTGTAACAACTACTGGTGCCGGTGTCACAAGAGTACCCTCATCACTATGCCCCATCTCAGCTCCATCCCTGCCTTTGGCCGCACCTCTCCTGGGTCTACCTCGGCCTCTTGGTATTATCTACAAGTCAAAGATTTTTTTTTGAAGTGAAAAATTTTCGTATCCATCAATACCCTTCGCGTCATCGTGCTACTGTGACTCTAAATTCAAGTCTCTAAGTTTTCAATTTGTTTCAGTAACCTAGGGGTTTATGCTTTTAAGTCAACAGCAATATGTTTTTTTCTGGGTACAGGAATTTGTGTATCAATACTCAAAATAATATACTATATATTAATCATGCAAGCACACAACAACCAATCAAACAATGCACGTTGGCATAATTGAACCAAACAGTTCCATTACGGCTAATATAATTTCGCCAAATACAGGTCTCTAAGGATGACACAAGACCCACCGTACGCGACCGTCCCATACCAGTAGAATATATTGCGTGCAAGTTCTTCCAAAGAGTCTGTTTAGTGCCCATTACAATTTCGCAAGTGTCTCACTCCTTAAGGCTGACGCAAGACTCACCATACGCGACCGTCCCATACCAGTAGAATACAGTGCGTTCAAGTTCTGCCCAAGAATCGATCACTCACCATACATGGTCCGTCAATCTCCGAGTCCAGGATTCCTCCATACCACAAAACCCCTATGCGTCCCATACCACATAGAAATCAAGGATACGGGATCATCCCGATCTTGTGTCCTGACCAATCAAGTGTTCGTTTCACACATTTTCAATCTCTAGCTTATGTCCTAAAAGCTTTTATTTACTTTGATGATCCACTGTGCCTCTCTGGCAACACCCGGTCTCTAACTAGACTTATGGTCTCAATACTTGGCTAGCTGATTTGTTTATTGAATCACCAAGTTCAAACTCTATCTCACCTTTATGTGATGCCATCGTTCCCGAGTTTTGGACCTTTCCTGAATAGAGTTCAACCTGTAAGGCCACTACCGAAGTAGAGCTCAACCTACAGGGCCACTACAGTACTTTCGTCCTATAGTGATTAGCAACTCGAGCACGCCGACGTCACCTAAATCTTTGCTAGACTCCTATCCGCCTAGTGAATGGATTCTACTCATTCTAACCACTTTTTGAAAGTCAAAACCAGTAGAAATTCTTTTCCAGTGAAAGTCAAATCCGATGAAATTCTCATTTCTGTGAAAAATTTTGTTCTGTGCAAGTTTCAACCCAGTATTTCTAGTAATCTAGGCTCTGATACCAGCTTTGTAACACCCCGACCCTCCCGCAGGTTCCTTGGGGCCGCGCTCGCTTAGAAGGCGCGCCCCCTCGGCTGGGAAGCCGCGCCGCATCGTCCGCCGAGAGCCGAAGCGCTACTAAAATCGTTTCTCAGATCTATTCTCAAATTATGTTTCTCTTTCAATCTTTCAGATAATAATAAAATCATTTTAAATAGACACCAATTTTTTTTGAAATAAAACTCCTATATAAATAAATTGGAGCCGTGAAATTTCAAGTAAAATAAAAAGCATCAATAAAATTATAAATGAAACGAGCAACATCAAGTTCAAAGTTGAACAATTTAAAAGTCTCTAAAATAATTTCAAAACATTTAATCAAGTGTAAAATGTTTAGACCAAAAGAAAAGAAAATGGGCACATGCCCAGTTTAGTCAAATACAAAAAAAAAAAAACTAAAACGCACAGCAAATACTAACAACTTCTTCGTTGAGGTTTCAAAATAACTGTGTCCTCCACGATGTCCATCGACTCGTGCTATCTCAAGATTCACCTGAAAAAGAGAAGGGGGTGAACTCGAGAGCCCAGTGGATCATACCGCACATCACTAGCATTATTCAGACCAAAATACAAAAAATGCAAGCACTTTCATTACATTAGGGCGTTTCGAACACTTATTTGTTTTTCGCCGTAGTTAAAACCGAAAGGTTTGCGGCCTCGATGTCCCCTTCGTGGTCCGGGAGCGAATCCGGAGGTACCGCCCGAAGGCCGGTTACCTTTCAGGACCCTGGCGGGGCGTAAGGTCCGAAGTGACACTTAGCCCGCAACCAGTCTCGATGAGGACACCCGAGATGACACCCTAAGGCCGGCCACCGCGCCGGTACGTGGTTCTTTTGTCGTAATTTAATCTTCTTTAGTTTCACGAACAAGGTTTTCAATCCATAACAGCATAATATGTACTAACCTATGCAATTAAAATCATATGATCATTCAAGCAATCTTATCTCTAGAAAGCACATAACCGGACGTCATGATATCATGACAATCATTCCAATCAATTCACACATTCCTAGCAGGAAACTAAGTACAAGAATAAAAACAATCATCATGTTTTATATTTAAAATCTAAATAATAATAGAGAGTGTAGTAATCACACCCACATAATTTTTTTCTGGAGTCGCTCACGCCTCCGCATCGCCTCCACTATCCTTGATCTGAAATTAAATGAAGAAAATTTATTAATTTATTCCCAAGTTCTTCCTATTCACATTCATTTTTATTTGAAAATCTTCTTAAGTTTATATAATTTTCCCTTATATATATAAGAATCATCCAATAACTCTATTACGAACAAAATAAGACTTCTTAATCTAAAATCTACGCTAATCTCTAAAAATATCATTTGTCATGTGAAACTTTCTAAGCCTTCGTGTTGCATCCTTCGCATTCAATTTTCAAGAAATTTTCAGCTTTCATAAATTTAGAATTCTAGGAATGTATATATTATACTTCTTCTGCCATGTATATTCACTCTCAATTAAATTAGAAATTAAATCTACAAAATCATATCTCAACCATCTATTCGAAATCCATATGCATCAAAATAATATTTCTACTAGAATATTGATTAGGCTTCAAACTTCATATATATATATATATATATTTTCTACTGAAGTCTTTGATTTCCTAGTCTCCATTTCACGCATCAAAGTCACAGAAATAATAAATTTTCAGCTCCTAAACTTTATTAACATTAATTCACACCTGAAAATATTTCCACATCAATTTCATTTATTCATGACACAATATAAAAATTATTCAGAAATAAAAATAAGATTCTATCCACAAAATTCCTTGATTAGGGGTTAAAATTCAGATTTTTCCTCTCGAGACTTCATGAATACCTAAGACTGTTAGTCGCATCCCAAATAATTCAAAAGTTCTTTCTAAACTAATCGTAGCTCAAAAATTTAGAAAGTAAAAGATTTTATACCTCACTGCGATTTTTTTTTCTTCGCGCGCATAGCAGAACGCGAATGCATTCTTCTGCCTCGTGCAAAACTGAAGATCACAGCAGCAATGCACCACCGTTGCTTCAACGATCCAGCAACTCTCTCTCTTTTCCCAATCCGCAGCTGCTTCCTCGTTCAAGTTTGTGATTCACAGCAGCAGCAACCAACACCTTCTTCTCCACGGATCTGAACCCAACAGCTGTAAATCTCGTTTTCTTCTTTCACCTCCAACAGCTGGTTGGTCTTGCAAATAGTGGATTGCTGCAAATGGTGGACAGCAAGCAGCTGGAAGATGCACAACTGAAGGCACACCAACACGGACTGCAAGCACGTCGTTCTTCTCTTCTTTGCACACAGCTAGAACGACAACAACAAAGTTTCTATTCTTCACGGATCTGTAGCGGTAGCAACACACACATCTGTTGTTCATTCCTCTGTTCGGTTCAGAAATGACAGCAAGCATCTATTCTTCATCCTCGTCCCAGACACAAACTAGCTGGGTTTTCTTTTTTTTTTTTGTCCTCCAAGGACAGCAACACACACACAAGTTGCAAAACCCCAAATCACAAACAGCTTGATAGATCGTGGCTGGTTTTTGCGAGTCCAGCGAGTTGCAACCCAGATCTACAACCAACAAACCAGATTTGGCGTGATTGAGCTTGCAACAAACCAGATCTTGGCTGGTTCTAAGGTGTACGAACCAGATCGTGGCTAGTTCGAGCTTGTGAAGGTGGTCTTTGGTGGTGACAAGGGTAGATCCGGCGAGCTTTGAGAACAAATGGGGTCGTTGAGTATAGATCCGATCTAGAACGATGGCTGGTTTTTGTTACAGATCTAGAATGATGGAAGCAGCTTAATGGTGCTGGTTTGTAGTTGTAGCATCCTTCTTCCTCTACAGCCAGCATCACAAACTAGAAATTTCTGGTTTTTCATCTCTCATTTTCCTCCCAAATGTAGCAGAGATTTCAGATTTGCAATGTTCTTCTTCTCTAATGCCCTAGATCACAAAACACACATCAACAGAACCCAAATCGTTTTGCTATTTGCTCAAAACCAGCACACCGCCCCTGTTCTTCCTCTGTTCGTGCGTGGGTGTTGCAGTAACACCAAAACACAACTGCAAGTTGCTTTTTTTTGTTTTTTATTTTGTGTATGCTTTGTTTGAGTGTCCAAAACTTGGAGCAATTGCCTTATATAAGTGAGCATACTTATATATATATATTTTTCTTCAATTCAAAATCTTTCATCCTCTTTTTTTTTTTTCTATTAACCCCATGATATTTGAAATACATATTTACATATATCAAAAATATATGTGTATGTTATTTATTATTATTATTGTTATATTTGTTTCTATTAACCACATGATATTTCAAAATGGGTATTTACATGTATCCCAAAATATATAATAACCTTTTTTTTCCACCAAAAATATATATTTTTATTATTACTTTTTTTTTTCCAGTGCGATGTGCTCGCATTAAAAAATTTGGGCTATTACATGGTGAAGCACCTCTCCGAGACTTTTTTAAGCCTGTGCTTAATAATAACTACTCTGGAATTACCAAAACACCCATCAATGCCAATAACTTTGAGTTGGAGCCCTCTTTGATTACAATGGTACAACAACAACAGTTTGGGGGTTTGGCTACTAAAGATCCGATGGTGCACGTGAACTCATTTATGGAAATTTGTGATATTATCAAGATGAATGGTGTGACTGAAGATCAGTTGAGATTGAGACTTTTTTCCTTCTCTTTAAGGGATAAGGCACGGACATGATTGTAGACTCTCCTATTGTAACATCTCAAAAAATTCATAGGAAATTTTGATTTTTACTTAGAAAATTATACAGAATTGACAAATGAGAATTTTGGCAAGTACTAGTTAACCAAATGAGGAATAAAAAACCAATTTAAGGGATTTTTGGAAGAAAAAAATGATTATAATGCATAATATGGGATATCATAGCCAAAAAATACAAGGATATGTGCAATTTTTTTATGAAAACAGGATTAGGAAGTCAATTGGGATCTAGATTTGGAAAAAAATCTGAAAAGAAAGTAAGAAATTCGGTTGAAAGATCAAAAATAAACTCAAAATACTATGAACCGTAGATCTAGAATCTAAATCATGATTTGACGGCCACGATCAGAATCATATATACGCACGAGAGCACTGGATCGTCACGATTGAAGGCTAGAGATCCAAGTACGTGACTCGAGGACGATCGTGCGGACCGAATGAGATTCGTTGATCGCAAAATCAGATCCGCACACCGTGATCGAGGATCATCAACAGTCGAGATCGAAGTAGCGTTGAGAGATCGTGAACAGTGCTGCGCTCAAGGACCATCGAACGACAAAGATCAAAGCCGCATTGTTAGATCGCAATCGTTGATGTGTCAAAGATCATCGGACAGTCCAGATCAAAGTCGTTTTGATTAAGATCACGATCGTTGATGTGCTCGAGGAAATCCAACGACTGTGATAAAAAATCGGAATTCTGTTGATTTATCCGAGATTAATCCAACGGTTTAGATCAGATCTGAATGCGTGTCTTGAGAAAAATCCGAGGAACTAGATAAAACCGAAAATTTACAAAAATTACCAAAAAAATTAACAAAAAATACAAAAAAAAACTCCAAAAAATAGTTTCTAAATTTTGAAAAATATTTCTAAAATTAAAAAAAATTCTCATTTTGCTCTAAAAATTAGAAAGTACGAAATTAAGTAGAATTAGGGTGTTTTATTCAAAGAATAACTCAAAACTTTCTATTTTTCTCCTCTAAAAATCAGAAAGTACTAAATTGTAGACAAATTAGGAGTTTTACTCCAAGAACAACTCAAAACTTTCTGATTTTCTTCCTTAGAAAATCTATATAAACCCCACTAGGCCCCCAATTTATTCATTCCAAAGATAAGAGTTGAAATTGCTTCTTATTTTCTAAGCCTTCATCTTGGCATCTTTTCCATCTTTTCTTCTTGTGTGTGTGAGAAGCTCTCGAATTGGGGAATTAAATTGGGCAATCTTCTTGGGCACTAGTACGTGGGGGAATTGCTGTCAAAATTTCAGAAGAAAGCGTCATAAGGTGGAAGTGATTACTAGAACACCCTTCTTTTCTTATTGGAATTCATGGCATGTTCATTGTTGTGTGTTTTTCACTGAATTCAAAGATTTTCAACTTCAGTTCTAGAATTTTAAATGTTTATTTCAGTATTTCAGTTTTGATTCATGTTTGAGCATTCATATCATCCATGCCATGTTAGTATCATGCTTACGCTTTTAAATTAAAGCATGATGCATGTTTTATGAATGTTTCATGAATCGACTGTGTATATTCTGAATTTTAGTTTGATTTCATATTTTGAAGTTTATTTTATGAGATCATGATGTGAGAATTAATCAAAGACGATGGAGATAACAACCACGCACCATCATAGTGGTCATGGCGACATTATGGATGTTCTTTTCATATGAGTTAGGTCATATGATTTTCAGACCTAAGTACATGAGGGTTGTGTACCACTGGTGGGTTACCATGTGTAACGGGTTGATGCCGACATGTGCCACTAATGGGTTGATGCCGAGTGGGCCCTATTTACTTAGTTAAGAACATCAAGGAATTAAAGGCCCTTTTGGTCTTAGACTCGACTTAAACAAATTGTTGTTTGAAACACCTAATGATTGCAAGTGTTTGAATTATGATTGTGTTATGAGTTTGAATATGAAAGATGGTTGTTCGAAAAGGATCCACTGGGCTATGTGCTCACTCTTCCTTTTTTATTTTTCAGGAACATGAACCCATGGAGGAGTTGAATATAGATAGTTTCTTAGAAAGTGTCTACAGTATTATAATTTTTTTTTAGAATTTTTAGGGCATGATGCCCTAAGTTTTTATGTTTTTCTACTAAAAAGTATTTTGAAGTCTTCTGCTGTAATTATTAGTTTTTTTGAAGAGTTTAGTACTCTCAATTTCTATTATGAATAAAGTAGTTTGAATTTCTTTATCTCTTTTAATTTACTTTAATTTTATTGAAAGTTTTGTATTCTTGAATTTTATACAAAGGCATGAGATATTGAAAAGAAAAGAACAAGTGTGTGTCGCTTGTAATGTAGAACCGGCCCGACCCGCCGTTTGTTAAGTCTGTTGTCAAAAGAACGGTGGCAATGTACACTGCTTAAAGATACGGGGGTTGGGGTGTTACACCTACCAGGTAGCATCACCAATTGGGAAGAAATGAGATAGAAATTCCTGCAAAAGTATTTCACTCCTGCTAAGGTTCATCAACTTAGGGGTGAAATCAGTTTGTTCAAGTAGTCAGACTTCGAGTCCCTTTATGAAGCGTGGGAGAGATTCAAGGATTTACTGCGAAGATGCCCACGACATGGCTATCTTCCTTGGCTACAGATTCAGATGTTCTACAGTGGTTTGACACCGTTTACTAGAGCCTTGGTTAATTCAGCTGCTAGTGGTTCCTTGATGGGAAAGTCTACTACAGAGGCCATTCATCTCATTGAAGATATGGCAGCTAATGTATATGGATATCACACAGAGAGAGGATTAGTGAAACTGGGTGGAGTACATGAAGTTGATGAGATTACAGCTTTATAGACCTAGATAGCTTCTATGACCCACCAGATGAATTCATTAAATGAGAAATTGGGCAATAGACAGTTTTAGGTTCCTCAAAACCAATCTATTTTGACTATAGCAGAAGCACATAAGGCCTCTTTTAATGCAGAAGCTTCTATAGAGTAGTTAAATGCGGTGAACCGATTCAATAATTATCAAAGTCAACAACAAGGGTCCAATGCTCCTCAATATTATCATCTGGGGATATGTCAGCATGAAAACTTCTCTTATGCGAATAACCGAAACGTCCAACAAGCTCTACCAAGTTATGTCCCTCAACAAAGTCTATTTGAAAAGAAACCATCTATGGAAGACAAACTAGACAAGATCTTGAATATGAAAGCTTGTTTCTTTAAAGAATTGACTGGAAGAATAGATCAGAATGACAACAGAGTCTCAGGTTTGAAAATACAAATGGGAAACATGAATGCAACTGTAAAGAACCTTGAGACTCAGATGGGACAGGTAGCCCAAGCATTCTCCAACCAGCAACGAAGCTCCTTTCCTTGTGACACTCAGGTAAATCCTAAAGAAAGCTGCAATGCCATATCTACAAAAAGTGGAAGAGAAGTTCAGAGACCACCCATTCCATCTAGCCCTCCTATGCTAGTTGATGAGGCTATATATTCTAAAGGGCCAGTTCTTATTGAGTCAACTAATCCAGCACCTACTGATGATGAAAAGAAGAAGGTTAGATGTCCCAACATCACTATTCAAGGCAACAAATACCTTAAGCCTCCTCCGTTAACCTTTTCATAGAGGTTTTATAAGAAGCAAGTAGATCATGAGACTGTGCGGTTGACAAAGGAGTGTAGTGCTATAATACAAAGAAAGCTGCCTCAGAAGTTGAAAGATCCAAGGAGTTTCATTATTCTATGCAGAATAGGCACTAAAATATTTGATAAAGCTCTTTGTGACTTGGGGACCAGCATAAATCTCATGCCCCTTTCAGTATACTACTGGTTGGGCCTATCAGAGATCAAGCCAACCAGTATTACCCTTCAGCTTGCAGACCGTTCTGTCACTTATCCACGAGGCGTTATTGAGGATGTTCTAGTAATGATGGATAAGTTTGTCTTCCCTACTGACTGTGTAGTTCTTGATATAGAAGAAGATGGGGAGATACCACTGATTCTCGGGTGACGATTCTTAGCTACTAGTCGGGCCCTAATAGATGTTGCCAGGGGAGAGCTCACACTGCGAATGAATGACAAACGAGTTGTCTTCAATATCTATAGCTCGTTGAAGCCCCTTATTAAAGTGCAAGAATGCAAGAAGGATAATATAATGCAAGCTGGCGATCAGAGAGAGATTGAAAAGCCCAGACCTCTTGATATTCAAGTTAAAGATGCTGAATTTGCTAAAAGGGAGGCTATACAAGCACATAAGAAGCCTAACTATGCTATGAAAGAGCTGCAGGATGTTGTTCATACTAAGAAAAGTCCTAAGAAGCACTCACAATATCCATTCCTAAAATATAAGCAGCCACCAGATATTATGAAGCAAGAGTTGCCTAAAGCTAAAGTGTTTGCAAAGATCAACAAATTGGGTTTCGGTTAACCCGTATCCACGTCGAGCTAACGATGTTAAACATAGCGCTTAGTAGGAGGCAACTTACTGGTTTTATTTTTCTTTTATTTTCATTTATTTAGATAGGATTTAATTTACTTTTTTTGGTATGCATGCATGGTAGTTTATTCAAAAAAAATTCAAGCATTTTAGTTAATTGTTCTCTAATACTTGTCTTCTTTTTGCCACATGCAAGTTTTTTGAGTGCTCTAGCGTACTATCCTCCCTGTGAGCATCAAAGTAAAGTGTGCTGTTGAGGACAAGGCACAATTTAAGTTTGGGGTGCTCATTATACGAAAATATTCTATAATTTCATTTTAGGTTTATTTTTCCTTTATATTTATGTATTTTGTGTGCATTAATGCTTCTAAACTGCATATATTTATGGGTATATCACAAACATAGCTATTGAAATTCTCTCATAACATTTAGATATTAGGATTATTTATTTAGTGTTAATACGTGAGCACATTAGTTAGGACATGAGCATATAGAGCATATAGATGTCACTTAGGCTAGATCTATGCCAAATTTTTTGAAAATTTTCACTGAGTAACCTATGAAATTGAAAATTCCTCTAGTGTGATGAGACAAAGAATTAGGGTACTTTCAAACAGTCTATGTGCTTGATTTGTCTGAAATTTGACCTTAACAGATCTCTCTAGTCTTAGGTAGATTAAGAATCTGAAAACTGAGGAAAGTGAAGAGTAGAAACTAAACCACAAGTGGAGAGAATTCCCCACAAACTCTTAAAATAATCAAATCTGTCTTAAACACTGCTTAGGAATGACTATAGGAGGAAAATGAAGTAGGCCATCTTTGTTTGAGTCATAGCTTAAAGGCCAGTCCCAACATTTATAATTCTTTGTAGCCAATTTTGAGCCTTATAACCTATTTTTTTGTTATGAACCTAAACATTATATATATAAAAGCACTCTATCCTTTTATGAATATCTTAGTTGGACCTATTTGTGTACACTCATGGTTTTAATACTGTCTATTCTGATGATGTGAAAGATAAAGGGGATGCTAACATTAAAATAAATATATTTTCAGTTTTTATTTCGTTTAGGAAAAAAAAAGAAAAAAAGAAAAAAAAAGAAAAAAAGAGAAAAAAAAAAGAAAAAAAAGAGTTATATTTATTTCTTTAATATTTCAGTATTGTCAATGATAGCTGAACTTTCTACTTTTGTATGAGTGTACATGTGAGTACAATTTGGAGTGCACGTGATGAAATAAGTTTGAGGGAGCTATGAAGACAAAGTTGTGAGCATGAACGAGAAATACAAAAACTTAAAAAGAAAGGATCAAGCTATAATGAAAAAAAAAATCAAACAAAATAAGTTATTATTATTGCTATAAGCGTCGCAACCCACTTCATAAAAGTGACGTCACGACCAGCACATAATATCATATATACTACGCCTACGTATATAATACTATGTCAGCTTCTTACACTTAATCCTACTCAATATTCATACAAAAATTTCGACAGAGGCTCCCCTAAAATTTGGACTTATCAAAAATAATTTCATTACCTAATTAACACATTTTATTAATCCACCAATTCACAACAGATCATAGCAACCCACATGCTATCTTCAATCATAACTCATAGCTCATAATTTACAAAGTTCCACTCTTAACTAATATAAACAGATCCAAACCCCTCTAATGGTATTACATATACAATGATAATTATAATTATACAAAAGTATAACCCAGAGAATAATTAAACCTACGCACACAACAGTGACTGAAGAGTCGATTACCCTTTTTGTGCTGGTTTCTTCCCTTTCTTATCTATTCCTGAAATGTTAAAGATAATAAGTGAGCTACAACATGCCCAATGAGTACTCTTTATCAATGGCATTTACATGCATTTAGATAATCATGCAAAAAATCAAATTAGATAAAACATTTAAATTCACCATGCACATTTAAGCTATACATACATGCATTCAACATAATGATCATGCTAGTTTCAATGCATCATTTAACAAAACATATGCACATCCACATCTTTCAAAAGTAGAGTCAGTCTCACTTCTTGTCTAGCCTGGACAATAGTAGACTGTACCTCTAATTATACCCACTCCACAACATTCTGAGGATTATTATATAGAAAAAGGTTGATACTTCTCATGGCTCAGTCCCACATGAATTATCACATAAGAAGTATTATTCTCCAGGGCTCAGTCCATCGAAATGATACCGTATTTTAGATCTGCTCTTGCAAATCCAAAACATGCTGCCGTGCAAATACAATTTATGAATTTCAAATCAAATGCAACAAATGTCAATACAAGTAGCATGCTTACATTCAAATCATTTTCATATCTACAATGTCATATAAATAACCAAGATAAAGAAATATTCACAGATTACCAACAGCTTAACCCCTTGGCCACGTATTTCACTTCCTGCTATAATAATCAGTCTCTCCCAAATTTACTATAAAATTTAATAATATATAATCCATCATTTCATATATATTATATATTTTCATTTGCATTAATTCTAATTTTATAAAAATCATAGTTTTGACATAATATCACATTTCATATAATGCCAAAAATAATCACCACTCACCAAAATTATTGTCCAATCAATTTCCAATATCCACTCTCAAAAATATAGGTTCCAATGCATCGAAATCAACCTATCACAGAAACAATTCATTTTCATATTCACAACTAATTTATTTTTATAACGGATTTCTAACGTATTTATTTTTCATACTTAATCTCATACGTGCACTAGACCTCACGTATAGCTACGCATGAGCTCGAATATTCTCAATAACCTTTAAAATTAATTTCCTGCTCAAAGACCATATTTTTATAACAGAAAATAAAATAAATAAGCTTCTCAAATCATATTTTTCTTTAATTTTTTAAAATTTTTTATAAATAATCTCATTGATCAATCATTCACCAAAAGTCCATTCGATATCCAAAATTCACAGATTTGGTGTCGATGGGTACGTATTTTCATTTTCTACATTTCTATGGGTTTCAATCAAAGTTTTATTTGGGTTTAACATACCCAAAAGCCTATCCAAAGGTTATAAAACTTTGGATATTTATTTTAAAATCTACATGGCAAACTAACACAATCTAACCACATATCTGGGATCTACTTATCGTCAGGAGTGTTTTGGTATAATTTTTGTTGAGTTTTATTCACTGTGGAAAAATACCCAATTTTTGGGTAGAGCTATAAAACATCGTCTAAGTAAAAATTATATCCCTAAGATTGTAGTACTCGACTTATATAACATTTTTTATAACAAGAATTAAGAGAAACGACCTACCTGTGCTTCAAATCCATCGGGAATTCAAAATTTTCTCCTTCCTATTTCTCTTCCTCAGTCTGTTTTCACGTCCCTAGTGGTGTTTCATGCTTCTGGAATCCAACATACGAATAACAAGTTGAAAAAAACACTCTCACCGTCACACTTTACTTACATAGCTTGCCCAAATCACCCACGTGCCAGCACCTATATTATATATATTGTATTGCACTTAGCAAAACACCCACATCACATGCACATATATTATACATTGTATTTTGTTTTTTTTTTCCACCTGACATACCCACCAATTAGTTTATATAGTTTTAATATTAAGATGTTCCATCATTTCTTTCCATATATTTATTTCTTTAATTATTTTTTTCTAATAACTACTTTAATTCTCCAAATAACATATATATATTGAACCCATTATTTAATTTAATTAATTTGTACACATTATTTAATTTAATTCATTTATATACATAATATGTATTTTTAATCCATATGTGTAATTAACACGTACCTACACATGTAACCCGTACAAATACGTGTATGTATACTCATTTATTTCAATTTAAATTAATTTACGTGTCTAATTAAAATACAGAGTCTTACAAATCTCCCCAACTTAAGGAATTTCATCCTCAAAATTTAAGTTAAAGGAACATACCTCAAGTAGTGAAAAGATCTGAAAATTGTTCTCGCATCTTATCTTCACGCTCCCAAGTTTGCTCTTTATTATCATGGAATTACCACTTAACTCTAACTAACAAAATCTTTTTATTTCGCAGCTTTTGTACCCTTCTGGCTATGATCTGAATAGGTTTTTCCTCATAGGTAGTGTCCTCCCCAACTTGTATTTGTGTTAAATCTAGAACATGCATCGAATCTGGATAATATTTCCTTAACATAGACACATGAAACACATCATGCACACCCGCCAACTGAGGAGGTAGAACAAGTCGGTATGCAATTAGACCAATCCTCTCTAGTATTTTGAATGGTCCTATAAAGTGTGGAGCCAATTTTCTTTTCACTCCAAATCTCATCTGACCTTTTTGAGGGGAAACCTTCAACAGTACCTGGTTACCCATTGCAAACTCTAAAAGTCGGTGACAATGATCAAAATAACTCTTTTGACGATCTTGGGCTTTCTTCAAATTTTGTCTAATATGCTTAATCCTTTTCGTGTGGTCTTCAATAATCTCTGGCCCCAACAACTATGATTCCCCAACTTCATACTAGCAAGTTGGAGATCTGCACGGTCGACCATATAAAGCCTCATATGGTGCCATGCCAATACTAGCCTAGTAGCTGTTATTATAAGATCTGGGCACTTGGAAAGATAGAGACACTATTTGGAAGAGCGCCCTATATAAACCCCCCTACTCCACCCATTTCATTCATCCCAAAGACAAGAGTTGAAAATTCATCTTGCTCTCTCTCTTTGCCTCCTTCTTGGCAACCTTAGTTCTAGTTCTTCTTTGCTTGAGCTATTCTAAATAGTTCGCGAAGTAGTAG
>JAJIYU010006900.1:0-19980 GCA_030144865.1 Tinospora cordifolia | reverse complement strand
TGCACAACGCCCTTGAGCATTTGGTGAGGCATCCCTAATGGGATGTCTCGCAGCATAGTCGCGCATTCTAAGTTCCTTGTAATTTTCTTTTTGACCTCCATGCTACAAAAACCATGGCAAATTTTAATGGATGTGCATTTCTTACCTTGCTCCACCATTTCCAAATAGACTGGTAGGCATTTTTATTAAAAAATAATTAAAATAAAATAATTTTATAGAAAAAGTATACATGTTCTGCTTTTTTTTAACTAAAATTATTTAAAGACAATTAGTAAAACTTAAAATTTTAAAAAGAAAATTGGAGAAAAAATTTATAATTATGAAATATACAAATAAAAGACATTTTAATTTACGAAAATATTTAAAGAAATAGGTTAATTTATCTAATAAGTAATTATATATGCATTCATAAATATTTATCAATGATCAAAGTATGTACTTTGTTTTCCACGGTGTGTTTCTATGCTATAGCGACATGTGCACCACAAGACTAATTATTAAATGAATAAAGTATATTTGCCTGAACTCGAATATCCATTATTTATTAAGTATACTCTTTCACAAAAAAAAAAAAAAAAAGAACAAAATTTTGAGGTTTATTTTAAATTTTCAAATATGAATCTAATGGAAGTGCACTTTAATTTTTTTTCTTTTTTATTATTAAGAAAAATAAGTGTACAAATAATAAAATTATTTCTATTAAAATAATACATAATATATGAAAATTTAGTAATATATAATTTATTAAAAAAATCTAAAGCAAGCAAAATATTAGAAAAAGAGCCAATATGAAGTGGCCTTGAAAATAAAGATACTGATTTATTTAATTATCTTGTTAGCTGCATAATTAGGAAAAAAGTTTTAGAATAAAACATTTCTACCAAAAAAAAAAAAAAAAAAAAAGAAGAAGAAGAATTATATCATTAAAAAGATTCTCTAACTTACATGAAGTGTTTAAGAAGTCATTCTGCTGTTATTTATTAAACGCCCTTCTCTCTTTTCTTTTCTTTTCTTTTTTTAATCTTTTTCTTTTCTTTACTTTTTGTTTTCGCATATCTTTTTTTAGAATCTTTACTTTATTGTTTTACTTTTTCCAATTGGTGATTCTTACATCTCTAGGATCGATTAGCTCTTAAGTAGTTGCGTACTCCAATACTGAGAGAGTTTGGAATAAAAACTCTCTAAAACTTAATTTCTTTACTAAATTGAACGTACAATGAATCACTTAGGATATATTTATAAACACCTCTAGATACTTCTTCGAAACATTAAACACTTTTTAATTAACTGGTAATCTCAATTTGAGATTAATTCAAACTATCTAGTTTGACACTATTCAAACTTCTAATAACACTAATTTGAATCAAACTAAAAGACTAGTATCTAATAATCTAGATTACAATTCTAGCACCATTTGTAACACCCCAATTTTTAACCGAACCTCTGTTCATGTTACATCTCACGTGTAGATCGTCGCTCGTTAAAAATTTAGATGTTACTAAAATTTCTCTTCTGTCAAAATTCTTTTTCCTTAAAATTAAGCTCATAAACTTTTCTTCTCAAGTCAAAGTCTAGACGGATGTTGGATACAAAACAAAAGATCAATATAATTTTCTCAATACATTCACCGAATTTCTCAAGATAAGTCATAAACAATATAGCGAAATAACTTTAAAAATTATTATTAAAACAAAAATGGTTAAACAAGAAAAATCATTTAAAGATAAAATAACCTAAAATTAAAACCAACATAAATATATTAAAACAATCCAGTAAAAATACATAAAACATGACCTTTAAGTCTCCTATCCCAGACAACCTCCCCAATGAGGCATCCAATTAAACTGTGAGTCTTCTAACGTAAGTTATCATACTCTACGTCCAGAGGTACCTGAAAAAAATAAAGTGGAGTGAGCTCGAAGGCCTAGTAGATCGATCCTACACATCACATGCATTATGCAGACCCAATCCAAAACATTACAAACACTTTCAAACATTAGCCGTTCAAACATTCATTTGTTTTAATTGTAGTCGAAGACCGGAAGAAGGTTTAGATGCCTCCCGGTATTCCCTGTGATTTGAATCAACACAAATCTTAGGTAACGCCTAAGGCCGGTTACCTGTCAGAGTCACAATCCAAGGGAGTGTACTTACTGCAGCTCGTACCATCTCCCAAAGACTTCGAGCTGTCACAGTCAGCTCCGGTTGGGAGTACCTACGATCCGCCTTGTGGCTCGACAATCTCAAGCAGTGACATATAGGAAATGCCACATCGATCCACTTCTGGCTCGTCAACCGCACCGGTACATAGATTCTTAATAAACCATTGTCTTATTTTAGTTTTCCAAACAGTCTCAATCACATCAAGCATCACACAATACACTAGAAAAATAATTCAACTATGCATGTAAGTTAACATGATAGAGTGCATGAATAAACAATAGAATCTAGATGCATATTTTCCTAGCCATGCATGCCATAATTGAGTGAATCTAAATACAAGATTATGTCATGAACTAATTACGCATGGATTAAATAATTCATCATACATCACACATCATTCACATAGACCAAACAATTTCAATCAATTTCCAAATAAGATTCTAATAATCTATAACTATTCAACCAAATGCTTTAAATATATATAATACATATGAGTAAGGAAGTCACGCCCACCTGTTTTTGTCGTTCTTCAGGGCGATCTTGCTTTCCTCCGAGTAATCTCGTACTATAAAATATACAAACTTGAAATTTACCACTTAATAATTTATTCTCAATTTAAATGATTCCTAATTTAATTAAAAAGAATAAATATCAGTTTACACTAATTTATGATTATTTAGAATTTTATATATTCTAATTAATATAACTTCTAAGTCTTCTAAATTTCCTTAATTTGAAATTATAACCTTAATAATTTACTTACAAGCTTTTTCGTAGAATTTAATTTCTAATAACTCAATCTTTGCAATTTAAATAATTTATTAACATCATAATAAATTTAATTACGAACAAAATAAGACTTGTAAATATTAAAAATTTAGTTTGAGGGCCTAAAATTTTATTTTTGTTCTTATGAAAGATTTAAATTTCTGAAGGGTTTTTTTTCCAAGTTTTCAACTAATTCGAATAGCTAGATTTTTATCTTCTAATATTATTCTTCATCTATTATATAAGAATTTTTTCCTAAATAATTTAGGATTTTATCAACGAAATCTTTTAAATTGGATTTCAGAAAAATGAACTTCCTTTCAGGTTTCTAAACTTTTTAAAGTTAAGCTAAATTATTATTTTATTATTATTATTATTTTATAATTTATTCTAAATTAATTTTAGTTCGAGATCACAAGATTTAACTAAAATAAAATAAATTTATTTTCATACCTTTCTTTTGTCTTCTTCGCATGAATGACCCCAACGACGAACCTTCTTTTGTTAAAGATTTCCTTTCGCTCCAGAACGCATCAACTGCTACGCCAAAATCAGATCTAAATTTGACACCATACACTAGTCATCTTCTTCTTTGTACAACGTAGCAGCAGCTCACCAGATTTTCTGGTTTTTCTTCTTCTTCATAGCCTTTGTCATGGCCCTCCAAACACCCACGCACCAGATTCATCATCGTTGTCCAAAAACAGAGCACATCCCATATCGCTAGAAAATTCCCGTGTTTTCTCTATCCCAAACCTTGAGCACTACAGGATTCCGAATGAACCTTAAATTTATGGGTTTTTTTTTTCAAGAACGAAGCACCAAATATTTTCAGAAATTGCAGAATTTATTTATTTATAATATATATATTTATATATTATGTATAAGTTTTTTTTTCGAAAGGCAACGCGCATATATAAGGTTAATTTGATTTACTTTCGTTTTCGAATTACTGACGTCGTCGCGCTCGCATGAGTAAGCTGTAAAATGGTTTATTTTTCTAATGCATAGTCTATATCCATGTTTAAATACAACATGATTCTAATTCATTTATTATTATTATTATCATTATTATTGTTTTCAAATATTTATTATTATTATTATTATTATTATTATTATTATTATTATTATTATTATTATTTTCTATGAATAATATCTTATTTCATGTTTACTTGCGACGTAGCACTCGTAAAATTTTGAGGTGTTACACCATTACAATTCTATCATCTCCCCATAAGCTAGATTATCTGAATTACATTAAATTTCTCCCATAATTCAGACTTTGCACACACCTAATGCAGTCTTCATCTTAAAAAATGTCTCAATCTTGAAAGGCTTAGTAAATAAATCTGCAACTTGATCTGCAGACCTGCAATAAACTAATTCAATTTCTTTCTTCTATACATGATCACGTAGGAAGTGATACCGCATATCAATATCTTTACTTTGGTTATAAGTTACTGGATTTTTTGCCAAATCAATAACTGACACATTGTCAACATAAATGGGTGTAGGTCAATCAATAAACATATGAATCTAGTGTAGAAGATTTCTCAACCAAATAGTTTGATAAGCACTAGAAGCAGCAACAAAATATTCAGCTTCATATATAGAAAATGCAACAATAGACTGCTTCTTGAAAGACCACAAAAAAGCAGTAGAACCATAACAAAATACATATCCAAATGTACTCGTTCTATCATCATGATCACCACCCCAGTCACTATCAGAATATCCAAAAAGAGTAGAATCAACAATGTTAGAATAGAACAAGTCATGATCAAATGTACCCTTAATATAACGGATGATACGTTCAGCTGTAACAAGATGAGATTGATTGGTCGATTCCATGAATCGACTAATCAATCTAACTCCATATAAGATATCTGCCTGTGTGCAAGTTAAGTAATGCAAACTCCCAACAATTTGTTTGAAGTAAGTAGGATCAACTGGAGCTTCGTTAGATTTCTTTGATAACCTTACCAACTTCAACAAGTGTGGAGGAAGGATTGCAATCAGACATATTAAACTTCTTCAAAAATATCTAGGGCATATCGATGTTGACTGATGAAAATGTTATCATTACGTTGGTCAACCTTAATGCCAAGAAAGTATGACATGAGGCCAATACCAGTCATCTCAAATTCTTCCATCATAGCCTTTTTGAATTCTTGAATCATCGTGACATCATTGCCTATAAAAACCAACTCATCAACATAGAGGCAAACAATAAGCATGGTACTAATAGATGCATCAATCTTTACATATAAGGCATGTTCAGAACCACAATTTTGGAGACCAAAAGCATAAAAGAACTGATCAATTCTTTTGTTCCATGCCCGAGGAGCTTGCTTCAAGCCATATAAAGCTTTCTTCAACTTGTAGACTTTATCCTCAAGACCATTTTTATATATCCTAGTGGCTGCTTCACATAAATTTCTTCATCTTAGTAACCATTCTCGAAAGCAGACTTCACATCCATCTGATGAATCTTCCAATGCCTCTGAGCAGCTATAACAATTAGTAATCTCACGGTCTCAATGCAAGCAACAAGAGCAAATACCTCTTCATAATCAAAGCCAGGTTTCTATTCATAACCTTTTGTGACAAGTCGTGCTTTATAATAATCAATGTCACCATTTGGCTTTCATTTGGTCTTAAAGACCCACTTAACGTCAATTGCTTTATGACCTTAGGGAATGGTAACAAGCTCCCAAGTGTCATCTTTCTCAATAGACTGAATCTCTGAGTTTATGACAGCAACCTAATTTTCTTCTTTCATAGCTTCATTAACAGTGATTGGATCAGAATCAGCAAACATGGCATAATGAACTAAGCTGCCATCATCATTAATAACATTATCAGAATGAACTTCAAAATCTTGCAATCTGGCATGTGATTGGATAGCACACTAAGGTCTGCTACTAGAAATAACTCCATTATCGTTAGTGCTCAAAGGAACACTAGTGGAGGTAGAAGCTTCATCATCAAAAGAGATAGCGTGAGGGGCTTAACTACATGGTGTACATCATCCCAATGCCAAGAATCTTGTTCATTAATAAAACATCTCTACTCACTATGACTGCATTAGTGGTAGGATTATAAAACTTGTAACCATAGAACTTGCCACTTTTGTACCCAATAAACATAGTCTTCATGCGTTTGTCATCTAATTTTCTTCTATTTTAATTAGGAACATGTACATATGCAATAAAACCAAAAACTCGTAGGTGGGCAACATTTGGTTTGTATCCGCTCCAAGCTTCTTCAGGAGTGACATAAGAAAGAACTTTTGTAGGGGATCTATTAAGCAAATAAACAGAACATGCAATAACTTCAGCCCAAAAGGTGTATGGATTACCTTTAGCTTTTAACATACTAGGGTCATATCCATGATCGTTTGGTTATTTCGCTCAGCAACGTCATTGTATTGTGGTGTATAGGGAGCTATGATCTCATGTTTTATCCCATGAGCTGTGCAATAATCACTAAAGGCTGTAGAAGTGTACTCACCACCATCATCAGTACTTAACACCTTAATATGACGACCACTCTACTTTCAACAAGAGATTTAAATTTCTGAAAGCAAGCAAAAGTGTCAAATTTATAAGCTAAAAAGTATACCTAAATTTTCCTGTTGTAATCATTAATAAAAGCGATGAAATATTTGTTTCCTCCATTACTAGTAGTCTACATAGGATCGCACACGTCAAAATGAATCACATCCAGAAGATGAGTAGCAGCCAAGAGGACGAGCTTGTAAATGGTTGGCGATGTTGCTTGCCAAGAATACAACCTTCACAGAACTGTTTTGGATGATTGACAACTGGTAACCCTTTAACTAATTTCTTCTAAGCCAAAGTTTCAAACTACTAAAGTTCAAGTGTCTGTATCTCAAATGCCACAACCAAGACTTGTCAGTAATAATAGTTTGAGAACATGGGTAAGTATTATTCTAAATCTCTATTTAAATAAATGATTCTTCAAGGGAGATTTAAGAATGATAGTACCTTTGTTGTTGAGCATGGTTAAGTGATTATCCTTTATCTGCACATTGTAACCTTTCTCAAGTAGTTGCCCAATGCTAAGTAGGTTACTCTTCATATTTGGAACATAAAATACATTAGAGATGTACTGATGGTCACCATTCTTCAGCTTGATTAAAATGTCGCCTTTTCCCATAAAATGAATCTTGCTATCATCTGCAAACTTGACTTTTGTGCGAATGGACTCATCTAAGTCAACAAATAAATCACTTGTGCCACACATGTGATTAGTGCAACTAGTATCAAGATATCAAAGATTTTTGGTGATGTCATTATCTTGAACTGATGTTGTCATCAACAAGGTTTGCGTAGCAGGAGCATCATGTGTCTGAACGAATGAGGCTTTTTTACTTGAATTTGTTGGTTGGCAATGCCAACACTCAACTCATAGTGCCCAAATTTGTTGCAAACATAACATTGAATTTTAGATTTATCATTACCTCGTCCACGACCACCGCATCCACCACCAGTTCCATGATTGCTATTTTAGTGCCCGTGACCTTGGTTTTAGTGATGTTGTTGCCCTCTACCACGTCTTGACCATGACCACTATGCTTTGATTGTCCTTTACTTTGAGAATTGTTGGACTTGGAATTCCCTGAATGTTTATTTGTATCAGAAGAGGCTTCAGTCTTCAAAGCTTTTTCTATGGGCTTTTCTACATTCTTTTCTTTCATCCGTTGCTCATGAACCTGTTACGACTAGTCAACTCGCCAATTGTCAATATAGATAAATCTTTAGATTCTTCAATGACAATAGCGATGTATTTGAACTTCATAGTAAGAGATCGAAGTATCTTTTCAACTACTGTCACATCTTTGACTATTTCATCATAGCTCTTCATCTGATTAACCAAGACCTAGACTTGGTTAATATAAGTCTTAATAGACTCTGCATCTTTCATCTGAATCAGCTCGAATTGACGTCTTAGACTCTAGGGATGTACTTTTCTGGCTTTATCTGCACCTTTGTAGAAGTTTTCTAAAGTATCCCATGCTTCGTTTGCTAAAACAACTCTCTGTACCTTTTCAAAGGCAACATCATCAAGGATTTGAAGGATAAAATATAATGTCTTTTTATCCTTTTTTCTATTTTCACGAACCATATCATGTTGATTGATTCGTACGTTGTCACCTAGATCACCAAACTTATTCTCTACAATATCCAATAATTCTTGATATTCAAATAGAGTCTTCATCCGGTTGTTCCATCGATCATACTTTTTACCATAAAAAATAGGGAATGATGGTTGATGAGAGCCATTATTCAAAGCCATTGAATTTTTTTTAATAACTCACTTCCCTTTTTTTGTATTACAACCCTTTTTAAAAAAAAACTGCAATTTTTTTCACTCTTTTTTTTCAGCACCTCACTTTTTAAAAAACTTATATGTATATATTTATATATATTTAATTTCATATAGTGGTAAAAAAATTATATTCCTTTTCAAAAAATTATATATATTTCTTTTATATATTTGCACATATGATTTTGAAGGCGACATCCTTAAAAAAAAGGGTGTCACTTCTTTATGAGGCGGCATCACATATGCATGTGCTTCGTGACAATATTTTCATAGTGTGGTTTAAAAAATAAAGGGTTAAGGTGTAAATTTACCCCACAACAATTTGAAAAATTGCAATTAGTATCAAAAACTCTATCTTGATACAATGTCCTCCTTTGAGTTAGAAACTAACACTATTGGTGACATGCCAATCTTTTTAGCTCTGGGTAATGGCTCTATAATGTTGTCTATGGGGCCCACACTTCAAGTTTTTCAGCATTGATAAATTTCTTTGTATATCGCCGTCCTCTTCCTAGCTCATCCAACCCTAATAAGTAGTTTATTAGCAAGGGTAGTTATCTTCAACTGAAATCCTAATTATCTATTTGACAACGATTGTCGAGCAACCTCATCAGATGTTGATTATTTGAAGATCGAATTCAAAGCCTGATTTTGAAGCTCAGTGCTCTTGATTTAAGGTTTAGGTAACAATGACTATTGATCTTAATTGTTATTCTTCTTTATTCAACTATATAGTTGTTGTTGCACAATGGATAGATCAGTTGACTTTTAGTTTTATCATGCAGGCACATGGATTAATGTTCCTAAGCTTTCATATGAAATGGTAATGTGAAATGTATAAAGGGCCAAGATGTAGATTATCTTTGTGATTTTGGGTTAAAGGATTTACATGAGACATTGACATTCAAAGATATTATGCAAATATTGGTTTGTCATCCCAAGCATCCCTTTTGTGAAGGAATATTCTTTGTAAAGAATAATGAGGGGCAAAAATGACTATAAATTGGCTAGATGATGAGTGGAAAGGATCAAGATTTTATGCTATTCAGAGCATTGATGAACTTGTTTACACTCTATGTATTTTGCCAATTGAAGGGTGTGGTAATGATAATGGTAACATAAATAATGTTATCAATGTTCCACATGAAAGTATGGATGATCCAACAATAAATGAAGTTGGTAATAATGGGAGTGAAGCACTGCAACATCCATAGATTAATGAAGTTGGTAATGATTGGTGTGAAGCATTGAAACACCAAGAAATGAATGAAATTAAAAATGATGGGAGTGCACTATAGGAGAATGAGACTCAATTTTCAAAGGAACCACTTGAAGTCGGTTTATTTCGTGATGATATCATGAGAAAGGGACTTAGCCAAAATTCTAGAGCTACAAAAGAGGAGAGAAATAGAGTGTTTTACAAAAATATGAGTGAAGAGATAGTGATGCATGTAAACAGCATAAACAGAGCATGATGACGACGACAATGGTTAGGATAGTGATGAATGCGAGGATGACAAGGATGGTAATGATGGTGAGGATGAATTTGATTTTGATGATGGATCAAATGCTAACTACGTGGAGAGTGAAGAAGGATCTAATGATGAGGTAGAAGGTTCTAACTTCTAACAAGGTAAAAAGATATTTGGATGATGAGCCTTTGGAAGAAGTAAGAAGGCTCCATGTCTTATCACATGTCAAATAATAGACCTATTTTCATGTTAAGCATGACTTTTCGCTAATAAGGAAGAATAAAAGTAGTAATCAATAGGAATGTTACTATTTACAGTGAAATTGAGACTTATAAAAAGTGAGTCACTCAGAGTAAGGGTTGTGTATAAACTTAGATGTTCATTTGTTTGTTATGCATCACTAGATGAGTCCAATATTGGGTTAAGGCGAAGACATTATGTCATGAGTATAGATGCCTTTGAATTTTTCAAAACCCACATGCATATCCTAGATGGTTGGAACATATTTCAAGGAGAAGGTGAAAAAAAATCACAATACTCATTCAAAGACGTGAAGAAGGATGTTGAGAAGGATTTAAGGTTGTAGGTAAGCTTTCATAAGTGCAAAAAGGCAAAATAGATGATTATGATGGAGATGGAAGGAAGAAACAAGGATAAGTATGCTTAGTGTTTTTGAATCAATTGTCAAATCTTAAATCTTAAATCTAATGTGTGCATTCAGGTTGATAGATTTGAATAATGGAAGAAGGGCTTTCAATAGGATGTATGTGTGGTTGAATGCCTACAATATAGGGTGGAATTATAAGTTTAGATGGTCAAATATAAGAGGGAATGCTAGAAGAATTTTAATTTTAGTAGTAGGAAAGGATGATCATGACCAATTTTTCCTCATAGTTTGGGCACTCACAAATAAGGAGAGCAAGAGCAACTAGAAGTAATGTCTTCCATGTTTAATGAAATCATTAGATCTTGGGATAGATCTATAATAACCCTAATGTTAGACATGGAGAAGGTATATCGCTAATCTCTTAGTAAATTTCTCATTGACTATAATATAGATCTACATTAACTTTATTTGTTATCTAATGGTTTTGTAAGATTTAAAACCTGTTGCAAAAGAAATATTGCCTCTGGTTGAACAAAGTTTGTGTGCAAGACATATGAGGAGGAATTCAATGACAAATGAAAAAGGCAATGAAACCTAAGTGAAGGGCAACAGAGAAATTGTTGACTTATTTGCCACATACTTGGGTAAGAGCTTATTTTAGATCTAAATCTAGGTGTTAGACTATCTATAACAATTTCTCTGAGAGTTTTAATGCTTAAATAGATGAATTTAAATACTTGCCTACTATTACAATAGTAGATGGTATTAGAATGAAAGTAATGGGTAAATGGGCTAAAAGTGAACAAGTGGCTGAGAAGTGGCATAGCCATTGGAGTCCAAATTGCATTGACTTGTCTAAGAGCAATAAGCGTTTAATTGGGAATAGTAGGGTGATGTTTAATGGAGACAATGGCTATGAAGTGATGAAGGTAACAGTGGACTTGCTATTTATTTGGCGAAGAAGGTGTGCACATGTAAAGCATGGGACTTAACCATAATTCCATGCCAACATGCTATTGTGACTTTATCATGCAAGGTTAATCCCACAAGTGTAATCTCAATCTATTACTATAAGATAACATAGCTTGCTAGTTATGCTATCAAGTTGACGCTTGTGAGAGGCAAAAAATTTTGAAATTGTGAGACACAAGTTAATGAAACCACTAAATGTTGTAAGGCAATTAAATAAGCCCAAGAAGCAGAGGGTACATATTAAAAATAACTCATTTAAAAGAATGGTGCATGTTCAAGTAAATGTTAAACAAGTTAATAATGCAGCAAGTGAGCCAACTAACTCAAGTAATATCCCTTTACCAAGGTCCAAGAAACTAAGTGTAGGAGGTATAGAATGAGGCACAATGCATATAGAAAGGTGGGGCACAAAAAATGTACATATAGTCAAGCAAACTCTAAACTTCAATTATTTTTTATTAAATCAAAGTGTCCCTAAATGATACACTTATATTTTATTTCATATGTAAATCCCTTCAACACCAATAAGAAGATCAAAAGTAAGGTTTAAAGGAGATGGGGCTTCAATTGATGGTGCATTTAAGAGCCAAGCTACAAAACAAAGTGATACAACTTTCCAAGTGATTGAACTTCAAGCCAAGTTACAATGGACAAAAGAAATTCCATTAACAAAGGAAAATAAAAGGCAAAAACAAGGAGAGCATGTGCGAGAAGCAAATGAGGTAAGTATTAAGGCTAAAAAGCAGGAAAGAGAGTGTACATAATATAATAGATGAAAACCCTAAGAAACAGTTCTCAATGTATGATTCACTGTGTTGTTATGTTTGATTTATGTTTTATGAGTGTTGCGTCTAATTGAGAGAAAGTAAAACATGTCATTAACAATTATTTTTCTTCTTTTTTTGTATGGCTTATATATGCTATGTTTGTAGCCTTGAAGACCTTTTGAGAAGGTTATTACAGAAATTAAGTGCTCCTAAGTATATTCATTCTATTGTTGACTCCAAAACAAGGTTTTCAATACCTAATAAACGACAAATCAAATAGAAAAGAGAAGAGCAAGTTTTATAATAGATAACGGATCAAGGAAGATATCTTACATTGGTGATTGAAAGAATGTGAAAATGACAAGTGAACTTCCATTTGTTATACCTGGGCAAATGTCAAGAGGAAAGCCTTGCATAACCAATCACTAATTGTCAAGGAAACTGAAAAAATAATTAGGAATCAATAGATAAAGTCAAGGGAATGAATAAGTTATGTACGTGTTATGAGATTGAATTTGTTATGTGCTAATGGACAAGTTTATGATGTTTGTAGTTTATGATAAGTGATATATGCAATTGTTTTGCAACATTTGAAGCTAGTGCCATTAATTTAAAACCAGTAATTTATATTGGAAATCAAACACATAAATGTTTCCATTGATTTGAAACTAGAAATTTACATGTCAAAATACAAATCAAACTTCCTTTTCTATTAAAACCAAAGCAACTATTGTTGCATTTGAACTTCTTTTTTCCCTTTTGAAATCGGTTGTGATCATTTTGTTGTTGTAACTTCAACTTCCTCAATTCATCATTTATGGTTGCAACTAAACCTTCCTTAGGTAGCATCTTCTTAAAGCTTTTTTTCTCATTGTAGAAAATATCTTTATGGTCTAGAAGTTGTCGATAACCTCTTTTGACCTCAAACCCACTTTCTTCGTCATGCCAAACAAAAAAATTGCATCCACCTCCTTGCTCTAATCATATTAATGAAAGAAATTAAATGACATGGCATATAATGTCAAAGACAAAACAAGTATTCAACCACAAAAACAATGCATTATAAACTAGCTAGAAGTTGAAAGCATACAAACTACCTAATTAATCAATAAGCAAAGGTTGCAACAACTAACTCAATTCTCATTAGCATAATTAGTGATGCACCATGAAAAAACATAACAAACAATGTAATGCAACACCAAGATTTTCACAACTCAAGTAGTAGTGAACCTCAGATTACCAATTATTCACAAGTTAGATCATCTCATTAGCAAAAATAGGAATAACACAAATCTAATATTAGGAAAAATTTTCTCACGTTATACAATACCTAGATAATAAAAAAAAATAAGGCTTACATTGTAGTTTTGACACCCATAAAACCTTCTCCGAGCATTTCCAATACTCCATTCCATCGAGGTGCCAATAACCCACAATTGCATATCTTGGTAGGCCAATCATAACTCATTTCTCCATGGAACCTTAGAAATGGCAGCCTCCTTGCGTTTGTACTTGAAGATGACAATGCCTCTCCACATAACGCTCAGTGAAGTGATCAAAACCAAGGGATGGAGGTTGATGTGAGGTGTGGTTAGGATAAAGAAGTTAGGGATGATATGCCAAGGAAGTTCTTGACACAAAAAACTAGAGTGTAGGATCATAAATGACATTATGGTCGTTCTTACCCAAAGTTGAAAAGGTCATCAAACGTTGCCAATTACACTACTTTCGAAACTTTAAGGGGGATGTTGCAGCAAGATAAAGTTTTTGATACCAATTACTTCTTTCCAAATTATTTTTAGACAATATTGCAACTTAACAAAATATAAATAAATAAAAGAACATGGTGCACAATTGTAAAGGGGCTATCTACTAGGATATTTTTCTCAAACACCTCTAGTGCATCCCAAACAGTGCCCATTAGCTATTTAAAATATTTGTACCACACATGGAACCCACAATGAGTTTTTGACCCTCTCCCACCAAACTTACTTATTTTAGAGCTTATAGTTATGAATTAAGTTGTTCAAGACAACCATGAGCTATCTATTGAGGTTTTTTTTCTCAAACCACCTTCAATGCATCCTAAAGAGTGTCATTTAGTTGTCTAAGGTGGTCATGCCCCACGCTAGACGTGAATTTTTTACCCCTCTCCCCCCTCCCCCAAACTAAACTTGTAGTTGTTTTAGAACCCACAATTATGACCTAAGATATGCATGGCTACCAGAAGTTATCTATCAAGTTTTTTTTTTTTTCCCTTAAATCACCTCCAACTAATCCAAATAGTGTCCCTCAACTATCCAAGTATATATTGGAGTAAATTAGAGTTGGTATTTCATATCATGGCATAGTTTTTATTTTTGTTGTTGGTTCAATATCAAGTGCCCCATCATCACTGATTTCATTAAATAAATCAAATGCATCAAGATAAGGATCCTCCACTTCCAATACCCTTTCATCTACAAGGTGTCATCCTCTTCATTCTCATCTTCTTCACCAAGCTTGTCCATATCATTCTCTTCTACAATCTCAAAAGGTTGGAATTGGGTGAAAACATAAGGTATATTGTCACTATGAGCCATTTCATATCTTACATCACTATCTAATATCATATCAACTTTATGTTCATTATGATATATTAGTTGATTGTAATCACCCTATAAGGTTTGTTGTATGCTAGGACTTGAATTTGTTGCAATATGTTGAACAATCAAATACAAATCTATGGTTTTAGAGGTTAAAAACTACAGTACAATCTAGTACATAAATTATGCGCGATAATCATAAAAAATTCGTAAAGCTTAAAAAAGCATACACTATTTTCTTAAATAATTGGGTAGCCATATATCATGCTTAATCATTTTGATTGATGATCTATTGACAATATCTCCCATATAACATACTCTAATTTATTAACATGTGGTCCCATTTTTATTTTGATGCCAATACAAGGTCCATATACCATTTTATCATTCATGTAACATATGACAAACACGATTCCATCATCCATTATGTACCCTAAACAGCCATAAAATATAAAATTTGGCAACAAGAAATAAGATTGTGCTTGGTGAGTTTATTGTTTGTTCTTTTAAATCCAACTAATAATTGTTTTAATTTACTTATATATATATAGACAGTAAACCAGTTATAAAATTGTATCCTTACTTTTTTAGAAGTGGGAATTAAATTAAAGTTACCAAATACTACCTAAGATAAAACTAATTAAAATAATTATAATACCTAATAAACAAAAAAAAAATTCTTACTAAAGTTTTTTTCCAAAAAAGAACTATATATTGATAACATCCAAAAAACATCCAAAAAAAAAAAAACGTATTCACATCAACCCTAGACTTACAAAAGTGATCCTATAAACTAGAAAAACCCCCCAAACATTTCATTAAAGAAAAGCAATAACAATGTGGATAACTGACACTACATTTTTATGGCTACCCACATCAAACACAATATAACAAATAAAAAGTTATGGAGGTATGATATGGAAGTTGCTTAGCTCAACAGCTCCATGTCATGACTTAATAACCGCATGGATGCTTTGCAATGTATCATGTACATACCCACCCAATTAAACAAAAATCAAGTGGTCAATCAGTGGCTATATATACACATATATACAAGTGCGTGATACAATTTAATAATTTAAAATAACTATACATGGTTATAAATTTTTAAAAAAAATAAATAATAGAGTATTTTTTATCAAAGTAAAAGGCCTATATGTGTAATTTTTAATTCAGATATGAACAATAATAAACTTATAAAAAAATTTAGAGAAAAAAAAGAAGGTAAAAGGATTTTATTTAGAACATTATTGAAACATAAAAAATTACGATTTTATCATTATAATAACCATTTTGTTTAAGAAAAAAAACTTGTTGCATAAAGCTTCGATTCAAATTTTTTTTAATTATATTTTCATTACTTTTTGAAAAATTTTAACCTCTCAAAAATTCATTATTGAGCTTTGTTAAATTGCACTTAAAAGAAAAATTGACAATAAAAACTAGAATAGTCATTTACAATCGTCTTGCATCTATATCACATAACAGTGACACATAATTTCAACAAACTTTTTAAATTTCTACCACCCAATAACAACACCTATAACCAAACATTTAACAAGATTCTTTCGAAAAAAAAAACAATCATTAAGTTAAATACCAACCCAAGCTCTCGATAATTATCCCTAAAACAACTACTAATTAAGAAAATAAAACTCTTACTATACTTACAACTTCTCATCATCATAAGCATGCTCTATGATGCTTTAAATTTGATCTAGCATAAAAGGATTTTAATTATTTTATACCTTAGTAAGCTCTATGCCAAATAGAGGGTGGAAATGTAGGGGACGACAGATAAAAAAAAAAAAAAAAGAGTGAAAACCGGATTGTGGAAAAAAATACAAGTGTCATACTAATAGGCGAAGTGGTAAAGTGCTATGCTAAGAGTTTAGTAGTTGAAAGCATCACTAACTTAGCACTAGTGAACATTCAAAGAGAAAGAGTTAGCACTAGAGAAAGGTAGAAAGAAACGCTGGAAAGAGGGAGAAAGAATCATCAAAGAGGAAAAAAGATCACAGAGGTCTCTCACTGCTTTTCCCTCCACATTTTGTGTGGGCAATCGAAACAAAGAATGGAAAAACCCCTTTTCTTTCACCATCTCGTGCACAATCCCCCCTTTTTTCACATAATAACTTGGACGCGTTGTGTACAGCTTGACACTAAAAGGTAGCTTAATTCCAAAAATGCTCGCGTTCCTGTAATTGCTAGGGATTGAATTTTTAGTCAATCTCAGTTCAGGCACTTTTTTATTAACAAGTCGGCTTCTATTTTTGCATAGGCCATCTCAAACGCTCGTACAAGGATTAGGGCTCAAATTGTATGTTGAAAATGTATACAATTGTCATTCAAATAAGCCTCCTATTAGAGTAATTGATAAACTTTTTAGCATTACTTACTTATTATCATAATTTAAAGAGAAAATCCGCAGATGTTTAAGAAGAAACACCTCTGCTTATAGCAACTTTTAAATTCCCACAATTCAATTGTTCTGATACAAAGATCTAGTTCACAGATAACGTTGATATTAATGTTTTGAGTGAGAAAAATATCATCGTGGACACTCTGTCACCAAAAAAAGAAAAAAAGGAAGAAGCAGTTTGAGGAGAGCCTCAAAAGTCACTGCTGCAGCCGTGTTCTCAAGAAGAAGCTCGCTGTGGAGCAATCAGTGAAATCTGCGCATCTCAAACCAATCATGCTTTGGGCGTGGGAATAACTCCCTCAAGAGAAAAAACTGCATTTCTCATCAGAAGTTCCCAAACTATTTCAATCTGAATGCTGTTTCTTTATCCATCCCTCCAGGTACGAACAGAGGAAACTGGTTTCCCCTCCCACCTCTACTTTGCCCTCTTTCATTATCAGGTCTTAAGCCAGAAGTGTCTGTCTCTGTCCTTTGGGCATCCCTAACTGGGCCGCCCAAAAGTGGGCCGCCAAAGAAAATACTCTCTCCGGTGTACATAAGCTTCTCTGATTGCTGAACTGGATCCCTGGACACCGAAGAAAAATCAGGTGGTGCAGCAATAGGCCTTCTGCTATGGTTGCCAACTTCTAAACGAGAATGTGCAACTCCAAATTGCATGGATGGCCTGATTCTAGCATCTAAAGCTGCTTCGGCAGCTCTAGATGATACTGGGATAGAAACATACCTACCCGCATCTTGGTCCCAAACAACAGATGTTCTTCTATTATCTCTGAATAGAGAAGTTGGGGCCGTTGCCAAAAGTGGCTCGGCACTACTACCCTTCTGCATGGTACGCTCATCGAATCCTCCTGAGGTAGAAGAACGGAAAATTGGGTTGTTTAGGTTGGTACTTGGAACTGTTGTTTTGGAAGTTAAAGGCCGATCGGTAATAGAGCGATGAACTGAGCTCAAGGGATTGAAAGAAACTGGAAGTGGGTCTTGCGGAAGAGGACTCAGATTGACTGATTCACGAATGTGGCTGGGACTGCTGAAGCTACTAAGACTTTGGGTCCCAGAATCGTACTCATCTCGACTACCTTGACTTGGGGCATATGAATTCATAAGAGGAGATAGTTTCAAGTCGCCCTTCACATCCTTGTTTGCCATGTCAACGCTCACACTGCTTCTAACACTCATATTTCCACTGGAGCTCAAATCATGGTCAGGTAAACGGCGGTTGTCTACTGGCCGCAAAACAGAAGAGGATGCCCTGGCTTTAGCTGCTGCTCGCATTGCTTCATTAGAATCTAGTTTTGCAAGTTTCCAAGCACTGATACGGACAGGTTTCTTGGGCTGTTTTTCCCCTCTTTCAGCAAATCCAGCAGCATCAGGATCAACAGTGGATGGTAGCATTCCAGGTTCCAAATGAGGAATAACTTCATCCTGAAAACCATGTTGAGTAAATATTATTCCGATAAACATAGAACTAGATGTAAGGCACCACAGAAGTGGAAAAGATCAATAGTTTTATACTAACACAAGGAGTTAGTCAAGGCACCCGTTTACAAATACGAGGTGCTGAACCACACCTGTAAGGGATTAGTCAAATATTCATCATCAAGCTTTTGAGAGTTAAAATATCAGTGACAGATCCAATGAACACAATGTTTATGCATTGTAGGGCTTAGTCCCCACTTCCATGCCTCCATGATATAGTATATTACAAATGATAATCTGGGCACTTGGGAATTTCTACTGTAATGATTACAGGGAACTTGATATTTTTTAAAAACATAAAAGGTACCAAAATAACATACCTGATAATCCACAAATACCCGTGGAGGAGTACACCATGCACCCTTATATTGCAGGCCTACGGAACTTCCACCACTTAAACCAGTTGTGGCAGAACCCGTCGGAGAATAAAGAATATTTGGCATTTCCTCATCAACAGATGCTCCAGCAGGTGCTTCACTCATGGCCCTCATAGCCACAACATACTCGTAGGTTGTGATGCCCTGTTGGACAGAAATAACAAAAAAAAAAAAAAAGAAAGAAAAAAAGAAAAAAAAGGGACCAAACAATAAAGTCAGACTGCTTGGAGTACAATGAAGATGTAATTAATGGTTGCATTTTCATAGTCTTTCACCTTTCTGATTAGAATCATGTGGAAAAAGAAAAGTTCACCTAAAGGCACACAAGCCAGCAATGAAACTGCAGAACATATGGCCTGCACAAGATGAAACTGAGTATTAGAGAGTCAGATAGCTAATGAAGTTTATACACAAGTCAAGTTCAAAGAAGAGTATCTAGGAGTTGACACACTTTGCACGCAAACAGATTAGCTTGTGTAAGAGACTGCCAAAATCCAACCAACCTCATCTTAAAAGTGGAGATTGGATCAGTTCTCGAACTTTTGGAAGGTCATTGGTTCATTTGTCACAATTCTCTTTAGTCATGTTGTTACCTAGAGGGTGGTAGTGATTTTAATGACAAATAATTTTTGTGGTCCTAAATCAGGAAAAGACCCATTTTTTTTTCATTTGGAACCATTGGCTTTCCTTATTTTTTGACCTCCCCTTGCAAATCATTTGTGCAAAGCAAGGTCACCAGCAAGATTCTCAATAACAATATCATCATTGGGAATCACTAGGGAGGTTCTCTTCTCTTTTTGCCCCTAAAAGGAAACAAATATATAATCTATTGAATAAAATGATATATATATATATATATATATATATATATATATAGATAGATAGATAGATAGATAGATAGATACATAATGTGCCCAGATGCTACTGTGGACATTTTTGCAACAACTTACCATCACTTAATATACCTCCCTCATCTCCTTAAACTTCTTATATAAAATCTATCCATTCCAACATCTTAT
>JAJIYU010006899.1:0-19937 GCA_030144865.1 Tinospora cordifolia | reverse complement strand
TAACATTTTTCAGGGATTTGATCTTATGGAGAAGCATGTGGAACGTCCACTTTTAGAGTCTCTTTGAAAATTTCCATGTAGGGCATGTTGCCTAAGTTTTATGAACTTTCCACTGTAGTATTTTCCTTATTCAAAGTTGTGTACTTTCCTTTATGATTAAATAAAGATTTGAATTTCCTTTTATCTCTTTAATGTAGCCTTGTTTAGTATTTACATTTAAGGTATGAGACATTGGGAGTAGAAAGTCAAGTGTGTGTCATTTGTAAAGTAACATAGAACCCGGCCCATGGTTAAGTCCACTATTGCGACAGTTGTTATAATAGCGGATGCAACAGTGGTTATGTCCACAAATGGTTAAATCCAAGTTAACATGCGAGGGTCGGGGTGTTACAGCTAAGGATGTTGCAACTTCTATTTTTGAAATCTTTGCTAGTGTGACGACCCATGTTTTTGATATCGGATTGACGGATCCGACATATATTTATTCTAAGTATTTTCTAGAATTTTAATGAGAAAATACAAAATTTTTTCCAATTTTTTCAATTCCGAGTTAATTATTGAAGAAAATGAGAATAATGTGAGAAAATACAATTTTGGAGGAAAAACACATGAAACTATAAAAAATATGTGTTTTCTTGAGGAGAATAGCCTTTAGAATTGATTTATGAATTTTTGGAATAATCAGAGAATTTTTAGAATGATAAATGAAATTTTCGGGGGAAAAATAATTTTTGAGAAATTATTCATTTTTTAGAGAAAATAATTGAATAAATAATAAAATGATGTATAATAGGGACATTTTGATGAGAGATGATGATTGAATAATTTTTAATAATTTAGAAAAAAATGGAGAAAATACGTACGTATATATATATGTATGTATGTATATGCATATAAGAGTATATATGTATAAAGATGGGGCATAAAACGAAAAAAAAATTGAATTTCGGCACGCACGGGCCGGGCCCGACCGTGTCGAACCAGGTGCTTGGGCCAACGGCCCGCGTGGGCTTGGGCCCATTTCGTGGGCCGGCCCACGCGCCCAACAAAGGGGGTCCAGCCCCTTTTTGCTCTCTTGTCCTCTTATGCGAATTTATCCGAATTTTTGACGAATTTTAGCCAAATTTTGGGGATTTTTCAGCAGATTTCCAGCATAAAACCATGGGAGTTCGTGGTTTGGATCCATGGTTTGAGCCATCAACTCATGGCCTCCATTGTGGCCAATAGGCATTGCCAACTAGGCAGCCAGCATATGAGGTTAGAAGCCACTTGGATGGCCACATGTCAACCATCCTTGCCATGCAAGCTTCTCCCATGCAACAAAATTCCTCCTTGAGCTTAAACCCAGAAAAATTTCAGCAACTTAGCCCTGTTCACAAGCTCAGATCTTCCTCATTTCTTAGCCGAATCTAGTGATCTATAGCTAGTTTTGAAGCTAATACCACCACTTACGAAGTTCCACAAGTAGCTTGCCCAATTTTGGAGCCATCTGAAGCAGAAATTATCAAGAAAATATGCTGTTCACACTGTTTAAACCCAAAAAAACCAGAAAGTGTGTGTAAAGCCACCTTTGGAGTTTCGAATCTTTGGTTATTCCCAATCTTTTTTAGAGGTAAAACTGTCCACCCTCTTCATTTTCATATGTATTTTAACCTCAAAGTGTTAGAGAATGAAAACTAGGGCTTTACATATGATTTTCAAACCATTAAAGTTGGTTACTTACTCATTGTTACAGCTGTGTAATAGAGACGGTTGAAGCAACTTTGGGAAAGCTCACCCTTGAACCATTCTAGGCTCACCCCTAAGGTAAAATCCATCATCCTACCTCCTTATCATGTGTATTCAAGTGTCTAAGTGGTAGAAACAAGAAACTGAAACGTTTAATATATTTTATAAGCCACTGTTGTTAACTGTAGACTTACTGTTGCGACAGTGCTGACAGAAACAGTTTAAGACCAGAATCGGAGTTGCATTTGGGACACTTAAAGGCACCTATTCAGGCTGGAACCAGAGGCATTGTAGACCCCATAGTAGAGGTTCCAAAAAGGTATAAAGATCTGACCTTGAGCCTTTGTGAATGTGTTTTGTTATACTTACAAATATGCCATGATTGTAGAGTGCTAAAACATATTTCTTGTGTTCTTTAAAATACAACAAAGAAATCAATGGAGAGATAGGCATGAAATTGACATTGCATGTTACTGATTCGAAGTATTTTTGATTAATGGATGTATTATGATTTGTATACTGCAATTAGACACAAGAAATAAACCATGAAATTCTGATTTAATGGGGGGAAAGAATGCTAGGATGATAGTAGAAACTATGAACCTAGAAATTTCCTGCAATCTGCTGAAAATTCTGAGATGAAATTAATTGAAACAACCTTGATAGATTGAGCTGAAATTTGGTGGAGAGATCCCTAAGTATGTCTAGAAGTTGCCAACCAAATTTCCAAGTATTCTGATATGGATAGGTAGGTCAATTCAAGCAAATACTCATTGCCTGTCACAGAGTATACGAGATCTATACAGTCTCTATTATTATACCTAGAAACCAATGATGTCAAAAAATTATGATTCAAAATTTTGGAAAAACTTCAGGAAGTCTAGAATAGTTCTGCAAAGTTTGGCACAAATCTGATGTACGAATTGCCCAGAGAAAAATTGGAAAAATGGTTGCGCAGATAGGACCATAGGCAAATGTTGTGCCTAAGTGATGGGAATTGGGGATGTTGACCTCTTTTGGCCCAATTGTGTGATGACCCATGATTTGATGTACACAAATTGTGAAAATATATGAATTTTTCTCAAATTTTCCAAAGTTTGAATCATTTATTAGAAAAATTAGAATAATGGAAAAAATACAATCTTGAGAAAAATGATTTTCGGGATTGATTGTTGAATTTTCGGAATAATTATGAAATATTTAGAATGATTAATGGAATTTTCAGATGAAAAATTAAATTTTTGGTTGATTATTGAATTTTTAAGAAAAATAATTAATAAATAATGAAAATTGAAGTATATTTGAAGTTTTTGACGAGAGATAATGAAACAATAATTTTACTGATTTTTAGAAAAAAATGCAAAATTTTGATATGTATATGTGTATATATATTAGAAAAAAGGGGGAAAATGAAAAAGAAAGGGGATTTGGGCTACCTGGGTAGCCCAGGCGCATGGCCCTGGACTGCCCAGGCCCATGTGGGTTGGGTTGGGTGCCCAGCCCAGCCCACCGCTCCTTCTCCTCCCTCCCTTTCTTCTTCTCTCTTTCTCCTCTTCCCTTCCACCAACTCTGCAACAATGGTAGCCAACAGACTTTGCACCTGATTTTGGACCACCGGTGGACGTCGCAAGCATGCCACCCCTGCACCCCATGAATCCCGACCAAGCAACCTCCATACCTGGCCATTCCTCCGACCACGTGGCACGTTTTGGTTTGTGTAAAACCCCTCCCAAACGTCACAAAATCTATTTTTCTGATGCAAAAATTTGTTTGGACGAGTCATCTTCCAACCTCAATATCTCTCTCGTCCAAAGTCCGTTTTGGACGTTCTCATAGTTGTTGGAAAGCTCAGACTGCCCTCTTTAAGGAGGTCTAAGCCATTGATCACGAACACGGGCCATTTGGAGCAGAAACAACCATGAAATTTTCTGTTCGTCACTGCAAAAACCCAGAAATGAGTGTTATCCGAGTTTTGCAAGGCTGATTTCTCAGTCATCCGAAGTCCAATATTAAGGTACTATAACTCATTTTAAAGCTTATAATATCTACTTCAACTTTTATCTCATGAGAAACACCAACTGACCTTTTGAAAAATGTCAAATATGGCGTCGAAGAGGGGCTGTTCATGATTGCAGAACCCAGAAAAATCAGATAAACTGTGTTTTGCCCGAGTTTGCGAGGCAGTTGCGTGGGTCATCCGAACTCCGATCTTGAGGTATTATGGCTCATTTTAAAGCTTGTTATGTCTACTTCATTTTCTATTTTATGAAAATAGCTAATGAGCACTTGAAGCACATCAAAAAGGACGTCAAAGTAGGCTGTCGGACATGCTAATCTGATACTTAGAAAATTTTTGGAAAATCTGTCATGATACCATAACTTTGTGCTTTCTGTTATGAATTTTTAAAAATACTTTCACATGTCCGATTTGCTTGAAATATACGTTCATGAAACAACTAGGAATGTTGTGTAAAAATTTAGTCTCAAATAGATAAGTCTAATGGGGTCAAATAAGTGGCCTTTTGACTGTCTATCATATACAATTTGGGAAACCAAAATTTTCTAATATGACCCTTGGAAAACATAATAAACGGGCTTCAAAATTCATGAAATAAAATTCTAGAGATACCTTAGGAAGTGTGGATCATAACTGAAAAGTATTGCACAAATCTGATATACAGATTGACAGAAGAAAAATTGTGAAGTCCTGCCGCGCAGTTTGAACAAATAGGACCAGATTTGAGCATCTCTATGATTCTACTCAAAAACCATTGTAAATGAGATCAGAAAATTTGAAACCAAAATTATAGGGAACATTTGAATGATGCAGATCAAATCTGTAAATTTTAACACAAATCCAACAGTCGAATTTATCACAGAAAATTCAGGAACTTTACTCTATAGAAAGGACAAAAAATCCAGAATTTGGGGCTCCTGTTATTTCAGTTGGAAAACGTATCAAATGAAATCCAAAAATGGAAAAAAAAATTTAGTGAATATTTGAAAGGTCTAAATCAAATCTGGAAAGTTTTGCATAAATCCAACAGTTGGATTGATCGCAAGAAAATCGACAAATTTACTGTGCAAATTAAACTAAAAGGCTTATAATTAACTAAGTGTTGAAAATTAGAAATTTTGACCCAATTGACTTGATTTTGACCAAATTGACCAAAATTGATCAATGTTGACCAATTTTGACTAGGTTAACCGAGTTTGACCTAGTTGACCAAGTTTGACCGGCTGACCAGGTTTGACCGATTCGAATTCGAATTGACTGAGACCGATTAGGAATAGTAGGACTTAATTAAGCGATGTTTTATGAGGAACTGAAATTGGGTCTAACGTAACACAGATTTGAGCATAGATTGGGGGACTGGGCTAAGTGTCGAGGGGACATCGGTGTGCGAGACCCGAGGTGAGTAATTTAATTCAATTGTTACCTTAACTGTATTCCTTGCATGAAAAATGATTGAAACTGTTATCAATTGAATGGTTTCTCGTGTTGAGCTACAAGGATTGATTTGAAATATATATAGTTGTACACTAATAGGGAGACCATAGGCTCGAGGTCCGAGCGTAGGTTCAGGGTACACGATGTGATTGGTTAGGCTCGAGGATCGAGCGTCGAGGTTAGAGCATATGATCAGTGCGCCTAGCCTCAGACCCGCTCGAGCACGACACTTGAGGACCGAGTGCATGGTCAGGGTGTTCGATGAATGCACTTAAACCTTGATTCACTTGAGTGGCCGGTACGTCTGACTCATGACCCACTCGAGCGATGACCATAGGGTTGTATTTGATGATTTGAACCCTAGTCTTGATCTCGTTTTGAGCTGCATGTGTTTAAACTGTTCTTCTTCAAACTGTTGCACTATTTATAACTATTTTTATGACATACCATGATTCTTGAGAAATTGTTTCACCGTTACTATTCATGCATACATGTTGGATGTCGATTAGGTAATATGCTAGTTTTACTACTCACTGAGCCATGTTGACTTTTAGGCTCACTACTATACTAACATTTCAGGTTCTTCAGCGGCCGATAGAGGGAAAGACGTGGTGATAGCCTAGTTTTGGAGTGGTCCTCTATTTCTTTTTGTTTCTATTTGAGGTCGGTCACATTTTGTATGTCTGTAATAGTTTAATGGTCAAACTGTACTTTTGAGACATGATAATGTGTAATATTTTGTTGCTTCCGTACCTTACAGTATGAACGTTTAAATTACTTTAATGTCGTTTGTCGTAGAAATTGGAATGTAAGGGCTTAACAGTGATTGGGCGAACTCGACTCGATGAGTGAGTTCGTTGAGTCACTGTGCCGGTCGGGCTATCCTTCGGCTTAAGGAAGGGGTCCCGACAAATTGACTCTAGGAAGACCAGAATTGACCCTTTGTGACTCTGTTGACCAGCTAGGTCAGCAAGTGATAGGTTGACTAGGGTTGACCAAGATTGACCAAGGTCAATCAAATTGATTTAGCAACTAAGGCAAGTTGAACAAACATAGGTGGACTACTGCTGACTAGGTCAAGTTATTGATTGACCAATGATGTACAGTTAGAGTGAGTCAAGTCCCATGTTAATATTAAAAAGTTACGTCGATTTCGCAGGACTAAGTACTAGCGGGACGCGACCAGTCGCGAGGGGAACACCGGGAGTGAAACATCCTTGTGAGTAGTGTTTTCTAACTCATCTTCTTAGAGCTTGTTATTCTGTGCATTATGAAAATGAAATTACATATTATGATGAATCTACATTCTTTTAAATGGGTTTTAAATCAAAAGTGCACCAAGTCTCGAGGTTCGAGAGTACAGGGTTAGGGTGAGTTGTGTCGGTCTCTCACACGACCCCGAAAGGCGACCACCTAGCACAGAGTGCCTGCTGAGGGCGTTCTGTGGGCCTATAATATGGTAACGATAATAAAACCTAATCCAGCTGTCACAATAAGGCAATGACAATAAATCCTGGTTGGTCATTACGATGATGGCAACGACAATAAGTCCTAATCGAAGTGACATGATACGCCTAACTGTCTGCGATCTGCTCGAGTGATTTTTAGTCACCTAGGAGAACTTGCGAGCCTCGACAAATGTTTTTACTATTTAACTGTTTTTGAATGAAGGTGTACGACTGCATTATAGATTTAAATTGTGTTTACCATTGCATTCACCTGCATAATGCTATTACTCGTGCATTCATGGCACATGTTTTAATTGTGGAATGCTTGTTTTAAGTTGTGAATTAGATTGCATTACTCACTGAGTCGCCGTGGACAATTAGGATCACTACTCTAACTTTTCAAGTTCTTCCACCGTGGATAAGGGCAAGGGAGTGATCATTGCGTAGAGTTTCATTCCCTTACTTTTTTTGGTAGGACTTCTTTGTATTTTCTTTTCTGTTTTCTATTTCGAGGGTTAAAAATTATGTATAGGGGCGAGGAAAGCTTGTACATATACTGGATTTGTCACTTCTGTTGCTACACATATTTTAATGATCCATTTTAGTAAATATCAAGTTTTATTGGTGTTCTTGTGTTAAATTTCTTTTGCATTCCCTATTATTACTCTGATAGTGTGTGGTAGGTATAGAAAGATGAGGCTTAACAGTGTCTTGGCAAGCTCGGCTTGCGAGCAGGGTTGTCGGGACATTGTGCCAGTCGAGTCGCCCTTCGTCTTAGGGAAGGGGTCCCGATGGATAGAAAATCCAAAATTGATTCAAGTAGTGAAGATGGGTTTACATTACACATTATCAAGGGTGACATTGAGTTCAAAATATCAGTTTCAACTATCAAACACATTCAGATGTGCAAATCCTTAGGAACTCTGAAACAGTCTATCTCTTGTTTGTTCTAGGTTTTCCTGAATCCCAAGAAGAGAAGTAACACTAAGTACAAGTTAGAGATGTTTGCTGGAGTTACAAGAAGTTTCTTGATGGCAGAGGCTTAAATTGCTGTAACACCCCAATTTTCGACCAGACCCTCGTTCACGTGTTGCCGCACGTGTGGATCGTTGCCCGATGAAAATCGAGATGCTACTAAAATTCTTTTCTGTCAAAATATCTTTTTCTTCAAAATACAGTCCAACTTATATTTGTTCTTAAGTTAATATTTTGATAAACGTTTGTCAAATTGAAAGGGTTCAAAAATGTTTACGGGATAAATCAACATAATTTATCAATAATGCAGCAGAACCACGTGAAATTGATCATTCAAACCAAAATCATAAAACCGGTAAAGTCATTTAAAGATAAAACGATTAAATTAAAACCAACGTAAATACATTAAATAATCCAATAAATTACATAAGAACTTAACCTCCAAGTATCCTATCCCAGACGACCTCCCCATGAGGTGTCCAAACAAAGTGCGGGTCTTCTGACGTAGTCCAGAGATCCTACGTCCAAGTGTACCTGAAAAATATAATGGGTGAGCTAGAAAGTCCAGTGGATCATTTCTACACATCACAGGCATTATACAGACCCAATCCAAAACATTACAAACACTTCCAAACATTAGGCGTTTCAAACATTTATTTGGTTTTGGTTGTGGTTAAGATCGGAAGAGGGTTGAGATGTCTCTCGGTATTCCCTGTGATCCAATCCAATCATAATCATAGAGGCCTCAGGTGGTACCATCTAAAATCAATCATGTTTCAGTATCACAGTCCGAGAGAGATACTAACTATGGAGTCGTGTCATCTCCCAAAGACTTCAAGCTGACATAATCAGCTCCAGGGTGGGAATACCTACGATCCGCCTTTCGGCTCGACAATCGCACCGGTATGTGGATTCTTAATAAACCTTCGTCTTCTTTTAGTTTAATACAGTTGATTCAATCACACCAAAGCATCATTCATATCATGGCAAGCAAAACGAATAATATCCAACATTGCCACGGTAAAGTAAATGATCAAACGATGAAATCTATAAGCATAGTCTCATATAAAAACATGCCATGATCAAGAAACCAATCATCACACAACATTCAACAATGCCAACAATTCAATTCAAATTTCCTAAAAATATTAACAACCTAGAATCTATTCAAACAAATGTCTTGAATTTTAAATCCGCATAATACATGTGAGAGAGAAAATCACGCCCACCTGGTCTTGAGCGATGTCCTATTCCTTTCGTCGCTAGAGATCGTCTTAGAACCTTTCATCTGCAAAATAGTTATAGTGTATGATTTCTCAATCGATATCTCTATTATTTTCCTACTACTAATGTTCACCAGGAATTTGACGCATTATTGAGAATCTTTTGTGTCTTCACCACTTTAAGTGCTCTACAGTTTCTAATTCTTTTTATTATAGTTGAGTTATTCATACAATAATTACGAACAAAATAAGACTTCTATTTGTCGAATCTTTAGTCTCATTTTAATCCTAAGATTTTAGCGAGATCGCTTATAGTGCTAATTCGAATAATCATTATGCATTTATTTTCCTAATTTATGTATTTATCTACTTAAATAATTCAGTGCTCGAATAAATGATTTTTCATTTCTTTATTTCTAAATTTAAATATTTAAATTCCTAAAGATACTTTAATTTATCCTTTTTATTTTCCAAACCTTAGTGGTATATCATTATAAAACTTTATTGTTCAAGTCAACGCACATCAATTTGTTTACTTTAGCTTTGATTCTAAGTCAAATTATAATGATGACAATTCTATAATAGTTTCATCTTTATCTAAAATACTAAAATTACATCAATTGAATATCTTTAGAACTTCTAGCTTACCTTCAGATTATTAAAATTACCAATATACATTGATCCCAATATTTGAAATTTCTTATTCCAATTAGTGTTTGTTTATGTAGAATTCTTAATTCTAACTTATCAATGTTCATACCCAATTTAGACCATTAATAACTTGATTTTTCAGTTTAAGCAATAATCTTGAATTTATAATTTCATTCACCATAAAAATCCCAAATTTTCCCTAAGCAAGTATGTTTAAGCTTTATAACTCAACACAATTTAGAACAAATTTTCTTACCTATGCTTCGGTCAACCGCACCAGCAATATATAACAACCCGCAGTTTTCTTCATCTTCATTTCACCTTTGTTCTTCTCGGACCAATAGCAGCAACAACGTGAACAGTAGCCTTCTCAACAGAGCATCGTTGCTCTGGTTGTTCTTCTTCATTCGGCCACCAGCTACAGCATCTGCTTCACTTTCACGCAGCATCACCAGCAAGTCCTTCTTCTTCATTCATCGTCTGGCAGCTACGGTTTGTTTCAGTTCATCGTCCAGCAGCCACTTCTTCATTCATCACGGTTCTCTTTTTCGTCTGGTTTCTTCTTCGATCGAGATTCGAGCAGCAGCAGCCATGTGGAGTAACAGCAGCATGCAGCAGCACGAAATGCTGCTCTGCTTTTCTCCTCTGTTCCACGGTGAAGATGGCAGCAATTCCCTGCCGGTTCCCCTATTTTTCTTCTTCCCCTCTTCTGTGCAGCAGCCCCTTCACCGTTACATGCCAGCAACTACATGCTCTTCTTTTCTTTCTCCCACGGACCAGTTGGGATCTCACTCTCAAACAGCATCTTCTTCTTCGTATAATCAACCCAGCATCCCCCTCATGAGAAGCAGCACACACCACAAGTATTTCTGCTCTGTTTTTTTTTTCCTTCACGGTTCGTCATACCATTCACCATCCACAGCAGCAGCAGTTATACAGAACAGAGCACCTTGGCTCTGATTTCTTCTTCTGAGCCAATTTCTTCTTCTTCAACTAACAGCAGCAGATCACCAGCTGCAACGGCAAACACACTCACAGTTCTCTCCCTTCTCTCTCGTTCCTCACCAAACCCGAATGCACCAGACAACATGCCATGCCCGATGTAACAGTGACACTCACACATCACAGAACGCACCACCCTCAATCAAAATTTCAGTCCCCTGTTTCTCTTTCTCTCCTCTCGCATCTGCTTCTTCCTTCCTCTTGTTCTATTTATAGATACCGTATTCTCTCGAAAACTCTTCACGCACCGCCCCGAATTCTTCCAGTTTGTTCGAGCCTCCTGTTCCGGCGTCTTCAGCAAGCCACATGCCACCGCCCCTTCTGTTGTTTGCACGCCCCCACTTCTTATAAACCTATCTTGCTTATATTTATATTTATTTGTTTTTGTTTTTTTAACTATCTTTATTATTTTTTTTTTATAAAATATGTATAGTTATATATATATTAATCTCTGAAATTTTTAGCTCAAAATTTATTTTATTTCCACAACTCAATTAATTTAGCAAACTTTATTATTACCTTATTAATAATAATATCAATACTCAATAATTTTAATTTAAATAAAACTTTATTATTATCATCATTTCTTCTTTCTCTATATATCTATATATATAAATATATGTGTGTGTTACTATCTAATTTAACATATGACTTTAAAATTACCATGATATCTATTTTCTGTATTTATTTATTTTAATTATTATACATATCTATAAAACATGATTTATCGTCTTATCATATTATTATTAATATTATTATTATTTTCTTATTTATTTATTTATTTCACCTAGTTCTGACTAATATTGATTTTTAATTTGTTATTTCATTTTATTTTATTATTACTTATGTATATTTTTCGATCAATTAATAAATTTCATTTTCGCATCACTCGCGCCTTTGCTCGAGCGCGAACTCGAACGAACGATTAACTTATTTACTATTGTTCGCTCACGACGTGGCACGATCGCGACGTTACGGGGTGTTACAATTGCCTTGCAGTTTGATTTGCTTTTGTAATGAGGAGTACTTATTTCAAACTATTTGCATTATGGAAATGAGTTTTTGCTTCTATTTTTAGGTCTTTTTTAGGTGGTGATATTGAAAATTGAAAGTTCTCATCTCATGACTTTCGGGTTTTGTCTTCTTTTGTTCATTATAGCTTTTTTTTTTGGTTAAAGCAACTAAATAACAACAAATATTATTGCTAATTATATAATTTAGCAATGAAAAATATTATTGTTTAAGTATAAAATTTTGTTGCTAAAATTTTAATTGTGCAACAAATTAATTTGTTGATAAAATAAACTTTTAGCGACGAAATAAATTGTGGCTATAAATGTTTTTTAGCAACAAAATATTTTTGTTGCTAAATAAGTTATTAGCAATGAATGAATTATTTGTTGCTAATTTATTACTGTCATGCACTATTAATAACAAACTTAGCAACAAAATTTTTTTATTAATAAAAAGTTTTAGCAACAGAAAATTAGTGTTTCCAACAAATATTTTTGTTGCTAAAAACTAAGTTTGTTGTAGTCTATAGCATACCATATAAAAGAAATGGTGAAAACAGAACACAATGATTCATCATTATCACAAAAAAAAGCTTATTTTTAGTAAAACATTTATAAGAAATTGAATACATATATTCGGCTTTAAGTAGCCAAATATTTATTTCCTTTGCATGCACCTTGCTTTTAATTGTTAAATAAATAGAAAGAGAAGTACATAATACAATTAGTTATGTACCTAAGGCAATGTACGTGTGAAACATTTTGTATTGCTTTGATGAAAATTTTTTTGTCATAAAAATTATAGATTAATAATTTTGTATTGTTTTATATTAAAAATAAATAATTCGAATATACTATTTTTTTTAAAAAAAAAGTTTGTGATAAGTTAGAATGCTAATGAATTTTTAAATTAAAATTAATCATCAAAATTACTTACAGAAAAAGCATCCAACTGCGCCAAAATTGGTTTGGTTTGAGGAGCCCCAAGGGAGATGCGCTCGACAACCCCATCTTAAAGCAAGGTTTACAAAAGCATATAAAACTAAGAAGGGGATTTTAGATTTAGCTATGTATATAAATATGCACGTGTATGTTTGAATATATGTGAAAAGATGACAAATTGGATTATTAAATTGATTAAATCTTGATATTTTAAGGAAGATATATGAATGCAGCTGTTGATTATTTTATTTGTATTCTTAAATTACACACTCATCAAAACTTTCTATAAAGAATAAGTGTATGTAGTTTCTATCCCAGCTCCACCTTGCACATATTATATTTGAACGAAATTTGGTACACCTTTCTTTTTTTTTTTTTTTTAAAGTGTCCACCAAATTTTAGCTCAAAACAGTAAGATTTGGCCAATCAATTAATTCTCTAAAGTTTTAGCAGTGCAACAAGTGCTCTTAACTTCATGAATTTCATAAATTTTAAGTATGACATTTTACCATTAAATCTCTCATTTAAAGGTCATTTCCTACTTGTCTTGCATGTCATTAGATCAAAAACAACATATTCTTTGAAAACACCTCCAAATTGATAAAGATAAATGATAAAAATCCTAGCCATACATTTCATCAAGCACATAACATATAGTCATTATAGAATCAAATTTTTTCTGAAGTATCAAAATATTTAAGTAACAAGGCAACTTAGAATACATATTAAACCTTTACCAGAGGTAATTTTGAAAAAAAAAAATTATACAGTCTCCTAGCATTAAGCACTAAGAATGCATACTTCAAAATTAGGCTCGAATGGGGTTCTCTAAGTATTCCAAAATGTACCCCAAAGTTGTCTTCCAAGCAAGTTCTTGTTGTAACAAATTATAACTAGCCCACTTTGATACCTTGAAATCATAATTACAAGCTTAGTTTCCTACATTTTAATGCTTAAAATTTTAAATCTATATACCAAAGTTGCGAAAGAGCAGTTTTACCTCAAGGGCTAATTGCAAAATGTCTATAGAAATGCTCTTCTAAAACTCGGATCATGCACTTTTCCAATCGTTTCCAAGTTGTTACTATGTTAAGTGCCCACCATGGTGACCATTGTTTCCCTCCTACGGCTAGAGCTTGGACTAAGGGAGGGTAAGGTCTTGCAAAGGTGTACGAAGGCTCTGCAATAGAGGTTTTCTCAACATTGTTGGGTTTGAGAAGGAGAATGAAGATGATGAAATAGAGATAAACTGCCAAATGTGTCTAAAATGATATTTGTTGCATGTTTTGGGGGCATCCTTGCATGGCCAAAACCTTATCATGTGGCCATCCATATGTCTCTTAGGTAGCTATGCAAGGTGCCTTGCCAACCAGATCCATGTAGTTCAGCTGGCGGCTTTGCCAACCGTCATAACTAAAGACTCTAAAACTAGAGTTTATGTTGGTTTCTTGATGGGAAAGGAGGGAAGAAAGAGGGTGAAAAGAAGGGAGAAAGAGCAAAAGGGCGTGTGGGCTGGCCTGCTTACAACCCCAGCCCACACAAGCCTCATGACCCATTTATTTTATTATTTATTTATTGTTAACTTCTGCAAAATTAACTCAAAATCTTAGAAAACTTTAGTCAAACACATGAAACTTATTATTATACCAAAATTGAGGTTTGTCAAATAATCAAACCGGTATATTTTATTTTTTATTTATCCTTGTTTTAATTTTAATTTTTTTTATAAGTTTCTGTTGAATTTATACAAATTTTCTAACACAGCACTCACTCAAAACGAAACATACATTTGCATGCAATATAACATACGACTCATACATGCTGAAAGAATGAATGATGATCACGCATCTTTGATAGGAAGGGCATAATTATTGCGAAAAACAATATAGAATAATTTATAATTTTTTCAATAACGACGACCGACCAATCCACAAGAAAACAAACACAATAAAGACGTTCATTGCAAAACAATTTCACAAGAAGAGAAAACAGCCACTAAAGCCTACTTTCCCTTCTTATGAAAGATAATAATAATAACACAGGAATGAGTGAACGACCTTGACAATGCCCACTCACACACACGTGCATAATGTTTCGGCAAAACGGCTTGTATTACTATGAACGTTGCGAACTTGCGATGGCCGTTCACATGGTGTGCAAAGCGCAATGAACGTTCCGATAAGATCGTCCTCGACCCACCCGTCCTCTTCCTATCTCAAGATACGACGAAAGTGCCCTAAACATTAACACGATAAGGCAGTACTACAACACGTGAAGAGGACTTCACTTTTTCATTTTTATTTGTCAAGTAGTTTTTTCTTAATTTTTTTTTCTGTTTTTTTAATGTGTTACCGATTAAAATTTATAAGTATAAATTTTAATTAATGAATATTAAATGTACCGAATTTATCAATATTCCTGAGGTTACACTCTTTAGACCGGATACAGATATTGGGCCTCATGGGCTTAGAACAGAAGGTGGGAGACCTCTAGACTGACCCATGAACAATGCTGACCTTGTGCTAAACCTTACTGAATCAAGGCCCGACCAGATTAGAAAGAAGGAAAAAATATATTTCTATACAGAAAATAGAAGTAATTACATAAATATCACCCTTTTATTTATATATAAAACAAAAAATATAATAGAAAAAATATCAAAAATAGTTTGGAATTTAATTTTCAAAAAAATAAAGATCTCGATTATTTCAAAAAAAAGCGCAATCAGAAGAATCATCAAATTACGAAAAACACGTGATCGTTTCAAGAAGGAAAGAATTTCGATCATCAGATTATGAAAAAATAATAAAAAAGTTCAGTTAAAATCAATTTTGCAGTTCTGTGATTCTTTTTAAACACAGAAAATGATACTGATATATAGAAATTAGTAACCGATTAAACATTGGTATATAAAGATTTTGTCATTATTTTGTAAGTATGAAATTCTTTTATTTTTTCATTTTCAATTCTACAATTTTTTTCTATAACATAGAAAATGATTATCGTAGATCAATAAATAGACACTAGTATACAGGAATTAGAAACGAAGAACTGATTCTTACAACATTGGTATACAGAGATTCTTTTATTTTCTGGTAAGTAATAAGTTCCTTGTTTTTTTTGATTTCCAGATCTACTATTCTTTTTGTAACACAAAAAGGATTCTGTATAGATCAATAATTAGATATTGGTATACAAGATTTAGAAAAAGAAGAACTGATCCTTACAACATTGATATACATAGATTCTTTAATTTTTTTTGATTTCTGGTTCAAATGATTTACGAACATAGGTATACGGAGATTAATGAATTTTACTACATTAACCTATTCCTGTATAATAGATCGAAACACTATTGTTGCTTTAGTATGCAATTAATCAGAGTGTTATAATATCTAATAACCCGGTATACATAGTATATATAGGACGAATAATATCTGTATACAATAGGATATATAGGCGTTGGTTGATAATATGTTGCAAAATCTAATAACTTAGTATACATAGTATATGAAGTGAAGAACTTCTGTATACATATAGATATTCAGATACCTCACCAAATCTTGAATACTACTCTATGTAGTGTATATGGTGTATAATTTATGTTTAACTGTTGTATATTTATAATATTCACATTGGTAATGAGATATACAGCTGTTGTATACTAAACAATGTATAGATGATTCAAAAACTAGTATACATTGGGTATATCATTTGTATACAATTAGTCATTAGCATTATGAAGTGAAATGTGTTGTAAAATGAATGAAAACGTGTATGCTATTGTATAATTTAGGTATACGGTTTGGAAAGTAAGAAGCTATACCACCATATATATTGTTATATGATCACACAGGTATACATTATGTACAGTGTAAGTATACAGAGAATATATGAAGCATTGTAAATCATCATATGTGTTGTTAAATGTTAAAAAACAATTAGTTGATCATTCTTTTTTTTTTTATACCATGATGGAATGTGGACAGTTGAAAACAAATATGAGAATTTCAAGGTAGATGGAATATTAGTCCAAAAATTTACAAATTTCATGGTTATTAAAAAGATTATATATGATAGGCTAAATGTAAATATAGCTCAAAAGGATTTGGATATTAGATATCAAATGCAAGAAGGATGTGTTCCTTGGTGATTAGTGATGATATGGGTTGCAGTTCTATTTGAAATTGAAAAAGAATGATTCAGATTTTAGAAAGTATTCTTTGTGTATAACAATATTAAACAGGAGTTGCACAATAACAACAATAGTGTAGTTCATAGTAAAAGATCTAAGTTCGACAGATTGTCTACCATTGAAATACATTACTAAAAATTTCTGTGATGAGTTACAATATGCAAGGTATTTGAGTATGTGAATAGTGGATATTTGGGAATCACATTATACGATTGAGAATGAGAATAATCATGGATTATGGGAAGAAGTGATATGCAACAATAAGCATTCAAATTTCCTGCAGGGTCAACTATTTAAGAATAAAGAGACTTTGAAAATAGCATTGGGGTTTTTTGCAATCAATAACCACTTCCAATTCAAAGTGATTTGATATTGTAAGGAAATATATACGACGAAGTGCTTAGAGGACACTTGTACATGGGAAATGAAAATTTCTAGAAAAGAAAAAAACGAGCATGTTTAAGATAAGGACATTCAATAATATACACAATTGCCCCGTTGATGTAAGGGTTGCCACCCAAAGACAGGCAACTTCAAGTATAACTGGAGATTTAATAAAGTCGAATTACTTAAATGTAAAGACAATGTATATTCCGGAAGACATTATACCAAACATGAACAATGATTTTGGCGTCAAAATCAATTATGTCAAAGCATAGAGATCAAAGAAAAAAACATTGAAAAAATTGAGAGGGAAGCCATCAAATTCATATTCTAAGTTGCCAAGCTACCTCTACATGCTTGTAATACCCCAAATTATTTGTATATATGAATGAGATTTAATTAATATAGACACAGGTATATATTACTCTGTACTTATATATGTGACATTTTATATAAGATAGACTCATGAAATTAGTTGATTAATTAAATGGTGTAGAAGTATATATGTAAGGATTATATAACCACATGCACATATATATGTACATTAATTAACTATGATTAGTATAGGTACTAATATAGTAAGATTAACAGTAGTATATAAAAAAAAATGAAAATGAAGCAATATAATATATATATATATATATATATATATATATATATAAGATTAATTTATAGTAATTGATTACTTTTATTGATTAGTATATGTCTTAATAGTAATTTATAGCAATATGTAATATTATTTAATACAATAAATAATATTATAAAGTATTGAATATATATGTAAGGAAGTGCATTGATGAATATAATATTTTATTTAGTATGATATTAAGATATGCATATATTAGTTAGAATACAAGTATGATATTAAGATATGCATATATAGAAAATGACAGTCTCACATTGAAAAAATAGACAAAACAAGTTGAAAAATAACTCTATATAAACCCCCTACTCTACCCATTTCAAATGTAGAAAATGATAGTCCCACATTGGAAAAATAGACAAAATTAGTTGAAAAATAACTCTATATAAACCTCCCTACTCTACCCATTTCATTCGTCCCAAAGTAAGAATCGAAATTCCTCTTATTCTCTCTTTGCTTCCTTTTTGGCAACCTCAATCCTTGTTTTTCTTTTCTTGAGCTATTCTAAATAACTTGTGAAGTAGTAGCAACGAAGTGCTACAAGAGTTAGGAAGCGATCTCGAGGTGATTTTCTTTCCCTTTCTTTTAATTTGTTATTTTGATTTAAATAATGCTTGCTTGTCTTATTTGTTTAAGTTTAATTCTTGTTTTTTTTATTTATGCATTATTTTATTGCTTATGACCTAGAAAGTATGCTCTATAGTTGTGTCTTGCACAATCTTCTACATTAGAAATTGAAAGTCAATATGAATGTTATATTGTTAGAGCTACTATTTATTAATATACTGCTTATGACCTAGAGTGTATGCTTTGTAGTTGCGTCTTGTGCGATCTTCTACATCAGAAATCGAAAGTCAATGATCATGTTATACTGTTTGAGTGTTTAAATACTGTTGAAATGTTCATTTACTACGCTATTGCACACATAAATAAGATTAAACAAAGATCTCAACCACGTACCAGCACGGGGATGGATATTCTCCACGTGTGTTACCAGCTTGTTTGACTGGCTGTCAGGTTTGGCACCAAAGTAGACTGGGTTTCATGTGTGATCCCACTCCACAGAGAAGGGTTTGAGTTTTAAAAATGATCTCTCTCCCTAGATCTGGAACACAGAGGTTAATTCCTTCTGGTCTAATTTACGACGGAAATAATATATTGTTTGAATCGAATTAATCCTTGAAAGTGTTTGATATGCTTGTATTATTTGGTTGAAATAATGAATTAAATATATGAAATGATTCACTGCGCTTTTTAGCTCACCCCCCCTATTTTCCACATTTTAGAGAATTAATCAGCTCACGAGGAATTTTATTTATTGAAAATTTTTATTTATTTCAATGTAGGGCACATAGGCCCAAATCAAATTGTTTATTCAATTCTGAATTTATTTTCTCATTGTAAAAGTTCAATTAGTATAAATAAATGAAGGACTTTAATTATGATGCCTCGAATTATTTTGTACATAAACTATTGTATAAAGAAACCCTCATGGATTTGGGTTTAAGAAGAAGAAAATGTAGCACGGGCCCGTTTCCCGGGCGGCCTAAGATTATTGATGAAGGAAATTAGACTGTCAGATGACGTGGACGATGGGGCTTGGGAGGCGGGGTGTTACAATGCTTGAAAAAACAAATCCAGGATCAGTGATAGCAATGAAGATTAGTGATGATAGATCATTCCAATATTTATTCATGGCATTGTATGCGCCTATCAAGGGTTGGAATCATTATATACAAGTTGTGGTAGTAGATGGAATATTTCTGAAATCAACACATGGAGGAACATTAATTAGTGCATCAACATTGGATGCGTCAGGTAAAATTTTCCCACTAGCATTTTCAATTGTCAATTTTGAAAACGATGCTTGATGGACATGGTTCTCTATGAGATTCAAAGATAAATATGGTAGTAGAACCAGAATGTGCATCATATCAGATAGGTATGACACTATACAAACAACTACAACATTGGTGTATCCCGGTGTTAGCCACTGTGCATGCATTTTTCATATACTAAGCAATTTGAAAAGTAAATTTAAAAATTGTCCTGGTAGAACTAAATAATATTTCATCCGAGCAGCAAAAGCATATACAATAGAAGATTTTAATCAAAACATGAAAGAGTTGGATAATGTGGACAAAAGTATATAGGTGTTAATTGCATAGCAAACTAATTATATTTTAGGTATTTTATGTATAATATGCATTAGTGTAATAGAAAATTGAGAGTATTTGCTTATGTTTAGTATAATATGCATTTAGAGCATTGTTGCATCATTT